>CAIGRO010057866.1:0-10043 GCA_903798355.1 Fraxinus baroniana
GATGTTGACAGAGCTCCCATTATCCACTAACATTCTTTTCAGGCCATTTCGGGCCAGACAGCTCTTATTACTAAGGCGTCACAGTGTGGATAATGAACTCCCATTGTGTCCTCCTGTGTAAAAGTGATGGGACGGATTGCCCTTCCATTTGGAGACTGGTTCACTATGTAGCTAGTCATGATTAGGTCGCTTGCCTCCCTAGCATAATTCTTTTGGAAATTCCAAGAATTCCCACCCACATGAGGACCACTAATAATTGTGTCGATTTCTCGAATGAGTTCATGTTCGTGGTTTGGTGGGGGGCCTTGCCACTGCCTCTGACCCTCTCTCGATCTTTCAGTGTCATTTTCCCTTCCTCGTGGAGGGTCATTCCAATTAGGTCAACGTTGTTCATTGTTTCGAGGCTGTTGGCCCTGCTTGCTTTGAGTGTTGTTTGGAGGGCATCTTGTCGCGTCTCGACAATTCTCTGTCTGATATCGATAGGACTAATGATATGAGCAATACCGCGGTGCTTCATTCCTATTTCTAGGTTTAGCACCTCGTCCTCAACCTCGTTCTCTTGGTGGGTATCTTAGGTCAGGTTGACGTTGATGCGTTCCAGCACCAGGATTGACCTCCTCATAGGCCAAGTTTGGTACCGCATTGAGTGTGGCAGCGGCTATGTCTTGTCCATGGTTCATTGGGGCTTGACTATCCATCAAATGTGAGGTAGGACCTTTTTCCCTTTGAATTTGCACAGGTGGCAGGCCTTGGCTGGCCCTATTCCTATGTCTTTTAACTCCTATTGAGAATTTCACGTCTTATCATTTCTAACTAGGACTCATAGGTGGCAGGATCCTTATTTTGTGCGTCTCTCCAAAAAAGAGAGTTATGTCTAATCCTCCTCTGAGGGCAGTTAATGCCTCTCTATCAGTGACTTGTACGTAGTATGTCATCTCATCGGTGAAGCATGAAATGAAATTTTTCAAAGATTCGCCTTGTTGCTGCCTCATATCCTGTAATCTTTGGATGGGTCTTTCTCCTTCTTTGCTGGTGGCGAAACGTTTCAAGAAAGCTTTCTTGGACTCGGGCCAACTTCGGATGCTTTCTTTTGGTAGCCTGGTGTATCGATCTTTGTACCTCCAGTTAAGGTTAAGTGAAAGGCTCTGCACTTCATTACTGGGGTGGCCCCTTTCAGATTCATGTGGGTCTTGTAATTGTTCACATGTTTCGCGGGGTCTCCTCTCCCGTCATATTTTGGGATTTTAGGAAGTGTGAAGTGGTTCAGCATGGTAGTATTTCTTATAGCTTCGGAGAAAGGAGAGTGTTCATCATCATCATCGTGATCGCAGGACCGTTAAGGCCCATCTGAATCCTCATCCTCCCTCCAATGAGTTTGAAGAGGTAGTTGGGAGGTTCTTGCTGCATTCCTAGCCTGGCTTCGTCTTTCAAGCCTATTTCTAGGGAGTCTGATCGAAGACTCTTCACGGTACATGGGTTGATCCTTGTTTAGATGAGGTTCATATTGCCTATTCCTAGGCATTGGAGAAGGAGGATAGGCATGCCTATTTCTAAGTGCCAGTGGTCCTATCCTATCAAAAACACTTGCAGACCTCTGGGCCTAACTTTAGGTTCGTGATTCGAAGAAAAATTGGATGGAACTTCAGGTGGTATTCCTGTGGCACAATTGGTTGATGAATTAACATCAACCTCTCTTTCCCAAGGAGATTCCATTCCGTTATAACGATGCCCAACTTCTTGACTTTGGACCTCGTTCTCTCCCTGGTAAAATGCTTGAGCTTCGGGAAAGACATCTTCAGGGGCGGTGTATTGTGGAGCCCGATAGCCTTCTTGCCCTTGCATGTTCATTAGCATTTCCTGCACGGCTAAGTTCTGTTGAGTATGTTTCTCAAGTTGGCAGCCATCGTGGCCATTTTCCTAGAGAGCCTAGCTGTGACCCTGCTTCCACCTCTGGGACCTCATCTTCTGCGCATTGGGGGTCGTGGGTGGGCTGTTGGAGCAGTGCACGAAGGTTTCCTTTCTTCAAGGTGTTCCCTAGTTCTCCCTGGGGCATTTTCGTCAGTTGAACTCATGTCTCAATCGCTTAGTACGACGTTTTAGCTTCTTTTTAACAATTTTGTTTTCAAAGACACTCCCTTCTTTCGAAGGGCAAGAGCCTTCTTTTGCCAAACTTACCAATGTAGCTTGGCCTTTTATCCACGTGAACCCGTGGTTAAATGTAAGACTTCCCACAGACGGCGTCAATCTGTTGATCCAAAAGATGAGCTCAACAGATGTCGGGTCTACTCTTGCCACGACAAGTACGGATCCGACGCGTTTTTACAGGAATAATGACGGTAATCAGTTGGAATTGGATACGGGAGGCACTTTACGACAAGAGACAAAAACGTTCGGACTCCAGCGATAAGATTTAACGAAAACCGCACTATAGACGATAACCAAACCAAGATAATCAAGAATATTCCACTCTCTTTGTTTGAAGGAATGTATTAAAGGCTAGATTGAATGAATAATTTGTACGAAGCTCATAATGTTTAATATTACCACTTGTATTCAGTAAATATGTAAAGAAGTATTGATGCAAAACTCGCTAAGTATTTCCTTATAAATTTCTCGTGGGTATGTGTGTTATTTCTTGATTGTGAAGGAGCCAACCCCTTTTTCTTTACAAAGAGAGTCTATTCACACTGTCTTGGCCGAGGTGGTGACCATTAGATCAGAACCACGTGGCCTCATCTTTTTTGTCGGGACGTCCCATCATTGTTTATTCGTACAATTAATGCATTGACAAGGGGTCAGCCTTCTATACAATAGGCTGACACACTGATAAAACTTTACTATAGACGTTACATCAATCACTTCAAAAGATCTTCATCTATCACAAGAGACACCATCAGCTTCATGAACTTCGGAAGAGTTGAGAGCCTCGGAAAGATCTTTAAGGTGGCTTTTTAAGTGGAGGGCTTCAGCTTCTTTCTTTCTTTCTTTCCATAGGTAGTGGTTCGACCTGAAGTTGTAGTGCTCCTTCCTTAAGGCAATACCCCAGCATGTACCTCAGCCTCAATACGCACCTTTTCTTTAAGGGAGTGCCTTGGTCTGCAATGCAAGGACCTCGATTTTATTTGATTCCTTCATATTGTGACCTCATGGTCTATTATTCGACCTTCTTGTTAACTTTCCACGTGGCCCCCGATCCACCACGTGGCACCTTTTCCTTGTACTTCTAGAATGAGGCGTAACAACAACAAGTGAAAGTTGAACACCAACGACAGTTAGGGTTGCTTGAACTGTTGAAAGTTATAGACTGGAAATGAGAGCATGTAATTATGGACTTTATAGTCGGTTTCCCAATGTTAATAAAAGATCATGAAGTTATTTGAGTCATCGTGGATCGACTCACCAAATCGGCTCATTTTTTTCCTACTCGGATGACATTTTTAACGAATTAGTTGTCACAGTTGTATGTGAATAAGATAGTAAGGTTGCATGGCGTACCTTTTTCAATCGTATATGATAAAGAGCCAAGGTTCACATCGAACTTCTGAAAAAGTTTACACCGAGCTATAGAGACTAAACTAAAATTTATTAAGGCTTTCAACCTTCAAAGAGATGGACAGTTTGAGTGAATAATCCAAAGATTGGAGGATATACTTCGAACTTGTGTCCTTGAGTTTGGGGATTATTGGGAAAAACATTTACCCTTGATTGAGTTCGCATAAAATAATAGCTATCATTCCTTTATTGGTATGGCACCATATAAACCATTTTATGGAAGGAAGTGTAGATTGCCAGTTCATTGGGATGAGGTCAGTGAGTGAAAGGTTTTAGGTCCAGAGATCATTGAATAGACAATGAAGGCTATTGAGAAAATTTGAGCCAATAGGAAAATAGACAGAAAAGATATGTTGACGAAGAAGAAAGGAATTGGAGTTTTCGATAGGTGATAAAGTATTCCTCAAGATTGTACTAGTGAAAGGAGTGTTATATTTTAGCAAGAAGGGTAAGTTGCGACCAAAGTTCATTAGCCAGTTTGAAATCTTGCAACGTCTTGGAAATATCGCGTATTAGTTGGCTTTATCCCTAGAACTTTCGATTGAACACGACGTCTTCTTCTATGCATCAATGCTTAGAAAGTACGTCCATAACCCGAGTCATTTGGTCAACCATTAGTCTATTAAGTTACAACAGGGCTTGAGCTATGAGGAACTACAATTAGGATCATTAATAAGAAATCTCAAGCATTCAGGAATAATTTAATTCCCTTAATGAAGGTATAATGGTGCAACCACTCAGTCAAAAAGGTAACTTGGGAAAGAAAGGTAGAGATGCAAGCACAGTATCTACAACTCTTCGATGAATTTGAAGGTAAATTTGAAGGACTAAATTTTTTGTTAGGAGGGTAGATTGCAATACCCATACCCATCGGCTTAATTTTATTAGTTTATCTTTGGCCTGCTATAAAAAAGGCACGATTAATATTTTAACCCAGATAATTACATGAAGTCCATCAGGAAAAATGATAGCCTGCACCCTTTGTTTTATTTTTCATTTTCGACTTAAGCCCAAGTAGTTAAAATCTTATTTAATTTTAATTAACTCTTTTACTTATCCAAAGTGACCCCACCAAATTATCCGTGAAGTCTTGAGGGAAGTTTATAAATACTCTAACATAAGAGAAGAAAATCATGTAAAAATCAAATATCTCTTTCTCAAATAGCCATTTTACCTTTACCATTGGCTTATTCATATTTTTAATCAAATACAGAAGATCTCAAGTGTTCATATATAGCTAGATTCTCAATCTCAACCCATTTTATCAAGAACAATATTTTCTAATAAATTGGAGGTTGAGACACTTCCAAAACTCGACGCTTGGTGTGAATGATCTCCTGCTACTACTTGACTCCGATAGGTCAGTTCTAGATTACTCTAAATCATGTGTGCCAACTAGCCAAGCCATATTCTATATGGGTATTTGCATATCCCCAAATGGTTAAATATGTAAAATAACACTACCATTAGAGATCGAAGAAAATCATAGTACAAATATGAATGACATATTCAGCATGCATGTTTATACCATGTGGAATGGTGAGAATAGGGGCGGACACAGCACCTGGCCAGCCCCCGTGGCCGCCCGTGCTGGGTTCGTCGAAAACTTCAGAGAATCGTCGAGCAGAGTGGGAGCAGGGAAGGAGAGGATGAAGAACAGAAGGAGGGCTGGGCTGCAGGAGCTATGGTTTTAGAAATTTTTTGAGCCTCATTTAGAAAAAGGCCCAATATTTTAGCCCGGTCCAATCCATTTAACAAAAACCAAATTCGAGAGATTTTGGTCCAATCCTTCATTCATTCTCATTTCTTCTCAGCCAGTGGGTGAGGGAGAGTTTTAGTCTACGATGGTCGAGGAAGAAGGTGGAGGTGTGGTCCACATGGAGCTGTCAGCTGTGTGATTGTGAATCTAGACTGTGGAGTGTCACGAGTGTGGACTGCACTATTGTGGTGAATGGTGAATCTAGTGATTGGTATTTGGTGGTGAATGGAGGTTGGACTGCAGCGCTAGCGGAGCTTCCTACTAGAGTGGAGGTTGGCTGGGCAGGCTGGGCTGCATTTTTTGTTGTGGTCTTGGACTGGAGTGGTGTGGACTGTGGAAGAGAGCTAGAGAGGAGACTGGAGAGGCTGGAGCTGGAGCTTGGGCTTGAGGTAGGCTTTCTTGAGTTTTTGGGCTGGACCTCTGATGTATTTATAATTTTTTGAATTATGAATTTATGATAAATGAGTAATTGAGTTTTTTTGTGGACTATTTGCTATTAATGAATTATGGATTGTATATTTATATTTTTGAATTGTGTTTGCGTATTGTGAATTGTGATTTGGTAATTTAGGGTTTTAGAAAATTAGGATTTCGAGATAAGCGATGACAATTAATGGTGAAGATATTTGGCTCAATTAAATCATTAATCATGTCCATGTGGCATGTGTACACTATTTTTAATCAATGGTCATGGGTCAAAGGTCTCCGCCCGTGCTGGGTCCAAATCCTGGATTCGCCCCTGGTTGAGAAGCAATTAAGATTTAGTCTCCAAATGCAAGGAGGTAAAGAGAATGTCGAAGAAGAACAACTGGCAGCAGTTGATTTAAATAAGTGTCATTATAGAGGTAGGCCTACTATGTAATCCGCTTGCCAATTTTTAAGATCTGTCATAATGTGGACAAGGGTAAGTTTATATCAAATATAGATATGAGAACAAGTCATCTAAGCCAACTACTATGAACGAGTTGTTGGGAATTTACATAATATGCACAGCGAAATTTAAACAAAATTTTCAATTCCCACCAAGGATTTACTTTGTTCTTAGAGAGAAGCTGTGATAAGGAATTATACATGTTAAAGTTATTACCTCCAATTGATCCAATATTCCGGGCTCAGTCAATCAAGAATCGACACCACAAATCTACCAAGCAACAAAACCACAAACCACCACTCCTCCAAACCGGTTGCTCCAACCAAAGGGTAACCCACAAATGGCTAGAGATGAGAAGAATATGGCCAAGGAAGTTAACCACAAAGGCTAACCACAAGAGAATAAGAAGATCTCACTAGCTAGACACAAAGCCCATGCACACGGTCACAAAGAGAGGGAAAGTTCGACTTCTCAAGACACAAAAGGGGCGGCTTTCATATATTTCTCATACCTAGAATAGTAGTGGGCATTGGTATATAATAGAACAAGTGGGCTTTAGGTTAGAGATTAGATAGGGCCCAATAGGAGATAAATAGTGGGCTAACAACCTGTTGGAGCCATCCAATGTTTGGGTTGTGCCATGAGCAATCCTAATTCAATTAGGCTGTTTCAAATGGCCCAAGTGAGTTACGTGGAAAGCTTGGTTCGATTATGGTGTTGACTTTTCACTTCACTCATCGGTCGATGCCTTATGAAGTATAATCTAACTAAAACTGATTTAACATCATAACCCTGGATTTATTGAATATCAAAACCCAACAATACATTTTGTAGATTTTGCAAACTCTTTTGTTGATCATGGAACACGAATAATCATGATTTACAATCCACAAATGTCTAATTGTCTAACCTCCAATGAAAATTCACACAACGAACAAGAATGAGAGAATTATGGTTTTTTTTTTTTTTTGTGTTAGAAAAAATATGAGTCGTGTTCAATTTTTCTGAAACGCTAATAGCTTGATAATATAAGTCCAAGTGAACTCAGCACGTCTCTTAAACTTAACTCAATCCAATATTTAATTAATTCAATTAATTAGTTCGGATCATTAAAAAAGCAACCCAATTAATTAAAGTATATTCATTTAAAAATGCTTTTGAGCATGAATAATATCAAGCACAACACGGCCCACCATGGGCTAAAGAATTGAGGTTACATCTTTGCGTCTCAAATAATTGTGCCGACATTATTTAAAAATCAATATGTTATCTTTGATGATTATTAAATGAATAATGCTTATTGACCTTATAAAATGTGTGGTTAAAATTAATGTTTGATTTTGAAAATTACAATATTAGAAGGAAATGGAAACGAAATGAGTATAAAAATTAAAATATAAATATTTGTGGCAGTCCTTGTTTGAAATTGACATTTTCAACACTTTTTTCAACACTTATTTTCGACCACATATTCTTCTAAAAAGATTTTTTTTTTCATAACTTTTCCAATATTTAATCACACAATTTTACAAAAAAAAAAAACCTTTTCACATAATCATTTTTTAAATAATCAACTTCAAGGTGGGACTAACATCATTTTCTTTATTTATTTATAAAGGTAGGTGAATGAATGTAGTAGGGTCCCGCAAGATTCCTACCAGCCAAAAAGACTTCGTTACAATTATTTCAAAGGTGGGACCAACATTAATATCTCACATGTGCATGTGGCTGTGGCCAAACATTATCCTACTACTTACAATAAGAGAGAGGGGCAATGTTGTCATGTCTTCATTTGGGTACGAACATCTTCTATTATCATTTCCTTCAAAAATATATTTTTGTTCTCTCTTTTTAATTACACTTTTTTAATAAAATAATACTACAAACAAAATCAAATTTTTTTTTCTTATTTTCTAATCATACATTCCCCATCAATATGCTACTTCAAAATACATTTTTACAATAAAAACGAAAAATAAACAATATCAATCTAGATGATAATTACATAACATTAAGCCCTTGTTTGAGCTCCATTTTAGAGGAAAAATTATATACTTCAATAGTGAGATCCATTTTTTTAATTAATTGGTGAATCTTATTCTTCTAGTTCTCCTTTTGTATCTGACAGGAAATGTCACGTGGTATAACAAAATCAAATTTGTTCGTTTACTATGAAACTATAATTCTTTTGTCAATTGATTCGATCAATTACAAGATATGAATGCGTGTCAATCTCAATTATCGATCGTATCTTTTATCCCGCTATTTAGTCAATATAAGTTGAAAACTTTTTTTCAACTTATGAGTATACATTTTCTAAGGATTTCGTTATCAACTTAACTAAATACGATGTAGATTATAATCTCTTATAATCTAAAATTGAAGAATCATTTATTGATCATTCACAACCTTCATGTGATTCTTGACATACCCGAACGATGTCGTATTAACGACCATTGGCAAAACAATGTCCAACATCACCAAAATATGATTGTCTTCATATAAGACACTACGATGACCTCAAATCGAATGACCAATTCTACTCTGGAACATTAGAAATTAACAAATGACACTCAGATAGTTATCTCTGTGGAATCTCCCTAGCAATCTCCAATATTTTGTTCTATAACAAAATATCCACATGTTCATTTAACTGTTACCACACTTTAGTTTGTGAGATCAATTACTTTCACAAGTAAGAAATGATATACATGATGGTCTATCTGCAATAACGATATCTGTATCTCGTTATTACTTACAATCGTGGATGATTTAAGATTCAATTATATATAATTTGTATTTCAATAACAACTCCTTGCAATTAACAAAATACCAAGACTTGAATATACAGATTCTAATTTTTAATTTATTAAAATATTAATTAAATTAAATAATAGATCCACCATAAATGAAATGCATCAATTATATATTAAAAGTGTTCATATCCAAAATTGATCGGGCTTAGGTCATAACACTTACACGAGTTTCATCGAAGTAGTAGCATTCTACTATTGTATTGGTTTCTATCATTGGAAAGACATTGATAATTACATAGTAGGTGATAATATTATAAAAATAATTGTATGGGTTTAACTATTCCAAAATAGAGCTAAGATACAATCCCTATTTAAATCAATAGGAAATAATGACATAAGGTATGGTGTTCAAATGAGAATAAAAGCGGAAGTGACCTTGTTATGACTATGCCAAATATGGCAAGTGTTAAAGGGATATCTCGTGTTTCCCACGATAGCATCAAGGTTGCCTGTCTCTCAACTAGTCAATACATGAATTTACACTTTCGGGTAATGAAAACACACAAATTTGACTAAATAAAAATGCAGAAGATTGAATATTAAAAATAGTAAAGAAACTATAGATTTACTGGGAACCTTTCCCAAATTTATTTCTCCAACATAAAGTAAGACACCAACTACAAAAGCTAGTAAAGGATCAACATAATCATTATTGCCTCATCGTTGCATTCACTGTTCTCTATAATTCTAAGGTACCAACATTTAGAATATATAATACAATTTTTGACTTCCAGTTGACACCCCCAACTGCTTGGTAGTTTTGCCTAGAATTGCTGTACTCGTATCGCTAAAATTGCCAAGAATTGTCCCTATATCAAGCCTACATCAAAACCACCCACATTGCCATAATGTGCCTTCTATATGACCTGATTTTCACTGAATCCGAGTACTGAAATCAGCTGGACAACGAGTTCACAATGGTGTTGAGCAAAACCCACATTAATCCATCAATCAATTTTCAATATGACTTGCGTCCTTGTTGAATTGTGTAAAAGTGATGAACTATGTTTATTGAAAATAAGTTCTGATTTACAAGTGAAACTGT
>CAIGRO010057890.1:0-10013 GCA_903798355.1 Fraxinus baroniana
TTCAATTTTAAAATTTTTTGCCCCCTCGTACGACACATTCCTGGCTCCGCCCCTAGCTGTGGGACAGATCATATAATTGCAATTTGTTCTTTAGCATCCATGCATGTTCATAAAACTCAAGATGTCAATTATGAACAAAACTTTTAGAGGCACCAGAACAACTCTTACTTCAACACGTATAATCCAGGTTAGAGCAAACATCATAACTTCCTATAGGTTAATAATCGAGATCCAGGATATTAGGTTCAAGGTAACCCATTAGGATTTTAGTAACAACATGAGAAGAAGTTGTCGTTGAAAGAATTGGTTGCTTAGTTCATTACAAGGACTGAGACTGATTTTTCGAATTAGGAGCCTTCAATCAAAAATTTGGAAACTCGGATGGGATATATAGCAACTAAATTAGCTAACAAAACATAGGGTACCCTACAAAGCGATATAGAAAAGAACCCAGGCGAATAGGTATTAGCAATTGAAGTTATGACTTATGTAGTTATAAAGACACCAACAATCAAGCTTGCTACTTGTGTTTGAGCTTATGTGCCACATGTTCCATTTCCTTAAAGGCTTCGAAGACAGCATAAAATTAAACAAGTTTAGGCCATCACAATAGGACCATAAATTATTGTGAAGAAGAAAGGGATTGAGCAGAATCAAGTATTATGGCCGAAGAACAAATTGTTCAGTCTGAAGAATCAAAAAAGGTTAATCAAGAAGAATAGTCAGATAGCCCATAGGTTAAGACAAACATTCCAGTTAATAAACATAAACCTTCAGTCCATTCCCTCCAAGGTTATAGAATAATAAGTTTGAGAAAAAATTTAAAATGTATTACATTCATTTTATTGACATCATTCTACAAATTCTAGTTTTCACAAAGTTTTTGAAGGAGAAGTTGACCAAGAGAAAAAGTTGCCAGTAGATGAAATGGTAGATTTGACAAAAGAATGCAGTGTAATCCTGGAACATAAGATCCCTCCTAAACTAAAAGATCCACGGAGTTTCAATGTACCTTGCTAAATCCCTTAATTGATTTTGAAGTAAGTATTAATCTTATACCACTGTCTACCTATAGAAAAATGGGATTGGATGATCCGAAAGCAACATCAATAATCCTACACTTGACGGCAAGACATTTAAGCACCTTTATGGAGTGGTGGAGGATATGCTCATCAAACTTGGAGATCACTTATTTCTAGTTGATCCTTACTATAGATACTCAACACATGCCATTAATTTTGGGATGACCATTCTTAGTAGTTGCACGAACACTGATCGATTTTGAAAAATGTGAGTTAATCTTGAGGATGAAAGAAAAAACTACAAACCATGAATGCTCCATTCAAGCAACCACTTAACATTGAGGAGTGCAAAATGATAGACTATTGGGGAAGTCAAAAGAATAAGAAGGAAGAATGTGGATTGGTTGGGCAGACAATAATGTAAATCCTATAATCTGGATGCCTAAATATGAATTAAAGAATAAGTGCAGTAGATACAATACTGAAAACTCTCTTTTCAAGTTACCACGAGTAGCCAAACCATCAAAATCAAGTTAACGACTATAATCAAACTCTTATTGGAAGGAAACCTAATTTTCTTTCCTTTTATTTATTTTACTTTTAGATAATAGATTATAAAATTTTATTACATTAATTAGTATATGGTATCTTCTTAACACATTTCCCTTTAAAATGTGTTGAACTTATTATAAATTATTCTATGCTATGACTGATTTTTTATTTATTTATTTTTTGAATGAACATGAAAGAAAAATACATAGCAAGTGATCCAACACTTTCATGCTAGTCCATCAACCACGTAAAGATTTATTCCAGAGGAATACTTTCTTTCAATGCCCTTAATTTTATATATTGTTTGTTGTATTTTAGACATTGAATTCAATGTCAATTATAATTTCGGGGTGGAATAACATCGAGATTTTATCCTTTTTAGTATTTTGTGTACGCCTAATTTATTTATTTTCAAATTTTGAAAAAAAAAATAATTTATTTTCACATTAATTTTTGCTTTGACGTGCTTATGTATAGGGTTGGACAAAACTCTCGAACCGAACCCTAACCAAATTGAGTGGTTCTTCATAAGTTAAATACCCAAATGGATATTTTAATCGAGAACCAATGGATTTGGTTCGGTTCTCGGTTCTAGACCAAGAACCGGACAACCAAATAAAAAATGAATTTAAATAATTTTTTTATTGAATTAATTAAATTATTTTAATTTTTTCTAAACAAATTATCTTATTAACTAATTTAGTGATTAATGATTCAACTCTCAAACCAAGTCCATGCCTAGCTAGCTCAGCCCAAATCATTTGATAAATTGAAAACCTACATCTACATACCCAAATCGAAGCCGCTGACTATCGAGTTTGACTTTCCCTCTCCAACTGCCCATCGAGGCTACGAATGAACATGTCATAGTTGTATGTTATGTATTGTTGCTATAATTGTTAAAAATATTAATTATGACACGGAACCGAACCCAAACGGTTCCATTTATTAAATACCCAAAAAATTTGGTTCGGTTCGATTCTCTTTAGAATCGAACTGAACCGGACCATATCCAGCCCTATTTATGTGGGTCAAATAAATTTTCGTACTATGATGCATATATTTGGAATCATGTTTTTTATTATAAATTGTGGAAAAGTTGTATATTAGGGTTGATTTATGCTTATTCATATGAGACTTGATATTTGTGTGCACAAAAAATATATTTTGTATCATAAATAATTAACTGGATTCAAAATTTTAGTAGATTGAAGCAAAGAATAGAGTGGACCTTAGATAATAAATTCAAACAACTAATAAATCATACATCATTAAACCAATTTTAGAATATTTTGAAAGTGGTTAAGCTGTTGCAAGGAGACATAAAGAGGAAAGTTGATTACACGCGTATTAAATTTTGTGTGGATTGTCTAAAGCTTAATGAAAATTAGGTAAAAATTTTGAGTTAGGGATCGATTTTTGAGAATAAGTGTTTAATAAGAGGTATTGCACTAATTAGTATATTAAAATGAAAGAAAAAGTTATCTCATTCTGAAACATCTCTTTGCACCCTTTTTGAGAATAAATGTTTAATAAGGGGTATTGCACTAATCAATACATGAAAAAGAAAGAAAAACTCATCTTATTCAGAAACGTCTCTTCCAATTTTAAAACAAAAGTCTCTTGAAAATTACTTTGTTAAAACCTCTATTTTCCCCCATTTCAAATGTCACACGTAATTTTTGCAATAAAAATGGGCATATGAATTTTAATTATTCAATCAAAAAGAGCTTTCACTTTGAAAGCAAATACAAGTGGATTACGAAGTCCATAGACACTAACAATCAAGGACCCATGAAAACACTAACAATCAAGGACCCAAGGTTGTATGTGTATCAAAGATCAAAAATTGAATTATTTTTGTAGATACCAAAGAAAATAAAGAACAAATGGACCTTGAATAGTGGATTCTCAAACACATGGCCGGAGATCAAGCCGTTTTGTCAAGCTTCAGAATTAAGGATGGTGGTTGTGATACTTTTGGAGATAATGTCAAACGAAAAATTATTGACATTGAAATTATTGGTAATCATTCATCTCACTTTATTGAAAATGTTCTCTTAGTAGATAATTTTATCTAGTTAGTTTTAGTCAATTGTGTGACGAATTTTATCATATCAAATTTTGTTTTTCCAAGTGTCGTATTGATGATACTACACTGAAGCTTGAATGCAGAGAAAAATGTTTATCAAGTTAAAATATGATACTTGGATATGGTATAGAAGATTAGGTAAAAGTGAAAGTCAAAGCTAACGTCTGGTTCACCAACTATCTTTTTTTTAACCGTTCTGATTTCGACGTACAACGGCTAGTTAGGTTGTTCTGTTCAAGATACGGACATCCAGATGTGTTGTCTAATTTACTAGAATTATGGGCATTTTAACTGCTATAAATACCTCTTTACTTTGCATTCATAAAACAACTAGAAGAGAGTTTTTTTGTGAAATATATTTGTAAAATATCTTATTTGAACTTTCATTTCATTTATTTTTTCATAGCAAAAAGTTTGATTGTTGAATTAAACTTCTTGAATTATTTCTCTCATCAAATTTTTTTCATTTATCTTTGTGCATAACTTATTTATATCAATATTAAAAGAGATATATTTTTTTTTTGAAGATGATCTACATTGCATAAATTTTTCTACTTCCTCATATAGAAAATTTTGATTTACTGAATCAAACTTGTAAAATCATTATATTCATCAAAAAATTTCATTACTCTGAATACTTAATTTATTACAATTATTTATTAATACAAAGAAATATTTTGAGAAGATTTTTGAACTTAAATTGCATTTGATTTTTCTTCATCTTTTCATTGAAAAAATTTAATTGATTGAATCTAATTTTTTATTATCATATTTATCAGAGTTTTTCATCTAATGCTTGAGCTATCATTTATTATTATTCATTGAAGTGTTAGCCTCTCTTTGTACTTAACTTGTTTGTATTATTTATCAACAGAAGAATCCTTGTAAAATCACTTTGATAAAGTGTGGGTCGTGTTGAAGTCCTGTAAATATCAACATTATGTAAGGATCGGTGCTCCTTGTTGTAAATCACCGAGTGAGTCATATTGAGGTCTCGTGAAAGCTTAATAGTGGGTCATGTTGAGGTCCTGTAAAACTCAACAATGTATAAGATCAGTGCTCCTTGATTGTAAGTCACCGAAATTGTTGTAAAGACTTGGATTGCACCATAAGTCAATCAATATAGTGAAAAGGTCTTGCTCAAGCCGGAGAGCTTGGTAACGGAGGATGTAGATAATTGTTTGGATCGAACATCCACAATTTTATTGTTTGTATCATCTTTCCATTTTACTTATCGCTTTTATATTTGTACTTATTATTTGAATCAATTTATTTAGTCTTTACTTGAATTTAGATTAATTCTTCGAAAAAGTTTTAAAAATTAATTCACCCCCCTCCCCTCTTAGTTAGTTATTCTTGTGCTTTCAAAAATATTTAACTTTAAGATTTCAAAAGTAGAATTTCATAGAAATAAGTTTCCTAAGCATTTGAGTGTTAGACAACCGCAATCCATTTAGAGGATAGTTGGACTCAAACAATAACAATTATGTTACATCTCATTTAATGAGACAGGTCGCATGATAGCCAACTAAGAAAGAGTAAGAAATCACTAAGGCCTAATGGCGAGGTGATTTAGGAGCCTCTTTTGAAGCTACAGCTCTTTAATTGAACCGCTATATCCATGGAAATGTATTTTTGAAGAGATATGTATTTAACAAGGTATCTTCCATGACATAGCTTCGGCCTAAAGATCTTCCATACGAAAAGACTTGGCGCCCCCTGTTGGCAATGGGTCACTGACCCTGGAGCTTTAGCTTTTTCCACCTTTTATGTAGCAAGCCTAGATGTAGGGTGACTACTTTTTACTTTATTTAAGGTCATCACAAACCTAGGATAGTTGGGATTATCACCTACGAAGTTTAACCTGCAGCCGTTTGAATGAAGCCACGTGTCAGATTTCCAATGAACATCACATTTTCCCTTTTACTATATAAGCTCATATTTAGTGTCTTTTAGAGGTAATACAAATCTACACATTTACAATATTGCTTGGTATTGTCTTTTGAACCCAAATCCTATTTACTCATGTCCATTGAATCTCCTAAACCTATAATATCTTCCAATGTTAACTGATTTGAGTGTCAAAGTGCTCATAGCTACCTTGCCCACCATATGAGATACGGTCATGTACATTTAACTCTTTGTCCAAGTGTGTAGGAAATTTATATATAGATGAGATTGTTTTCAAAATCTTTTGGCCACCTATCTCGCCAAATTTTGAGGTCAACAATTGACGTCGTTTGTGGTAAACCACACTTTTAACCACGAGATTATTCCGTCAGCAAAAGCCTATAAAAAAACCGATTCCCAATTGAAAAAAAAAAAAAAAAGTTCTGCTCTTGAAGAAAAAATAAGTGGACATTTTGGGGAAAAAAGTGAGGAAATCTTCATTTTTAGCCTTTTTAATAGAAAAGACAATGCTTGAAGTTTTGCTTGAACAAAGGACAAGAGAAACTTCGTAAGATCCTCAAGAAGACTCAGAAAAGAGGTGTATTGATAAAATGAGTGCAGCATAGGAAATTGTGCTATCCAATAAAGAGTGGCGAGAGAAATTGAAGAGATTTATGAAACAAAGAGTGGAACTCATCAGATTTACAATATGCTAATCGGTTTTAACATTCCTAATAGTTTAGTTCAACTCGCCAGATATACACTCAACTTACCGAATTTATAACTCTCGGACTTTGTTTTTTAACAACGAAGAATTACTCTTTTTTTAGGGAAGAATTAAGGAAGAAGATAGAAGCACTTTTCATTCCATTACATGTAGACTTTATGACTTACAAAGACGCATTTTTTCACCACTTAATCTAACAAAAAATCTATCATAAAGATCTAACTAGATAACTTTTACAAAAGATAAAGTTATCAATTTGAACACTTAAACTTAAACTTAAGACTTAAGATACAAAATATCTAGCATACTAAAAACAAGAAATGTGAAAGTAAGAATGTCAATTATATTTAACAGAAATATATCCTTATATTATATGTAGAAATGGAAAAAGAAATGTGACACTGTCTAAGTTTTCTTGAAATTTTGAAATTACAGAGATACAAGAATGCTTTTGAATTTAAATTCTGTAAAAAATATTAATTTTAGAATTACAGCAATATTCTATAGTTTAATGTATTGCATTTTCCATTTAGTGTATCATGAAGTGTTCTAATCGAATATAAATTGTAGTTTTTAAATTTTTGTTGAGTTGATTTGAAATTGGGATGTAGGACTATAATGTATGGCCAAGAATAATATGTCCAAACTTTTATGTACAAATCAACCCTAGCTTCAAAAGCTTTTACAAAAAACAACTCTATATTCGAAACCTTTTGTAAAATATATCCCTATCGTTAGTAAACTTTGTGTAAATCAAGCATGACCTTTCTAAACTTTTCAGGAATCAACCCTAACCTATAGAATATAGTAAAAAATGTCTTTTAAGTAGTAACAACAATGATCACTAGCAATCCACGAGAATAAAAAAAATGCTGAATCAATAATCTAAAGCAATTTATAAACTTATAGAACTCCAACATAGAAGCCCTTCACCCAAGCAACCAAAGCCATAGAACAATAAGTACCTCTTCGATTCCCATTAATTGGAAGAAAAAGAAATGAGTTTTGAATAGTATTTTTAAGAGAATGTATGGTTAAAAAGTAGAGAAAAATTTTGTAAGAATGTGTTGAAAATTTTATTGTACGAATGTATTATTGAAAATGATTATGTAGCAAACCATAAAACAATTAAATTAATGAGACCATAAAATAATTAAATTAATGAGAATAAAACAGGCCATAAATACACAACAAAAAAATAGAAGCAAAAAAGTCACAACACCAGTAATCCAAAACTAGCATATGAACAACAATCAAAACCAATCACCAAAATTAGAGTCAAAAGAAGTCCACAACAGCACCAACCCAAATAGAAATAAAAATTAAAGAAAGATTTTGATTCTTGGTGAACGGTTGGGGTTTTTCCGTTGAAGTGTCAGTTCCTCTTCCAATTCGAATTTGAGCAAATGCAAGCTTATATAAAATATGGACTTGATCAGACGAAAAGCAAAGGGTTTTAATTGTTCTGGTCTTAAGAAGACATTTTAACGGAAAATTTAATAGAAAATGTTGATAGGTTAAACGAAGTTTGGCTAATCTGGAGAGATTTTGCGCCAAAATGGAAGGTCATGAGTATTGCCCAAATCCACAATTTGTTAGAGGAGTATTGCACCAATTACCTTTCCAAAAATGCAAAATTAAAATAGGGATGAAAACATGTGCATGCGATAAAAAACGAATGAAATGTTTGTAAGATTGTCCTCCGTATTTTCTTTGTCGAGCGGTGGTCGGTTGCTCTGGTCAGTGGTTGCTACCTGCAAAAAGAGATCGATACTTTCTCCCTTGTTGTACGTCTGACGTGAGAATCAGTTGGTGACTTAGAAAAATGGAAAGATAGTATAATGTAAGTTCAACAGTTCAGGGTTTCAAGAAACCAAACATTTCTCACCTTGGAGGTATTTATAACCACCTCTTGCTATGCATACATTTGGCGATTGTTGTTCCCCACGTGTCCCATGTAAGCCTCCCCACTTCCCCAACGTTCTTGAAAAATTACCCCCAGTCCTCAAATGGTTGGTTGCACCCATGTTTACCGTTGGGCAATTCCTTTCTAGCACATTGTCATTTATGTGATTGAGTGTGGCGTTGGACCCATAGTGGTAGACAACATGTGTGGACGTAGATGGTTTCATGGGGGTCGACAGCTGTATAGGGATAGATGACCTCATCTTATAGTGGTCGACGGCCTCATGTTGGTAGACGCCGGCGTGAGAATTAGTAATTGGTTTGCGAGAGTAGGAAAATAGTATAATGTAAATTCATGTAGTTCGGGTTTCAAGAAAAAAAATCATTTCACACCTTAGAGGTATTTATAGGCACCTGTGGCTAGTCGTGCATTTGGCGGTTGCTG
This sequence comes from Fraxinus baroniana, assembly GCA_903798355.1. Taxonomy (NCBI): domain Eukaryota; kingdom Viridiplantae; phylum Streptophyta; class Magnoliopsida; order Lamiales; family Oleaceae; genus Fraxinus; species Fraxinus baroniana. Next base: position 8,634 of record CAIGRO010057890.1, read on the forward strand.
GTGCCACGTGTCCTACGCAAACCTCCCTACTTCTCCCATGTCCGGGTAGAATGACTCCTACTCCTCAAGTGGTTGGTTGTTCTCACGTTCGCTGTTGGACGGTTTTTGTCTGGTACATCGTCATTTGTATGGTTAAGTGTTGTGTTGACCTCATGCGGTAGGCATGAGGGTACACGACTTCACGCGATAGGCATGGGGGTCTTAGCATGGCCTCATGGTGGTAGGCGATCATATGGGGGTCGACGATCTCACCGGGGTGATAGTTTCGTTACCGTATTGGTTGAAGTTTTTTTTTTCTTTTTGACATTCAATATAAGCGGATTGAATAGTCCATTTGATGTAAAGCTATGCAAACATAGTACAATTGGCACTCCATAAGTAGGCTTTAGTCTTGGAGTATATTTTCCCAAAAAATTCAAAATCTATCAATATCGAAAAAAGTGTGTGTCCTCCCATCTTACTTCATCTTTTAATTTATTGAAATCTTCATCATCTTCCTCCTCCTCCTATTTCCTTTATGTTGCATTTTTGTCATGTATAAAACATTTATCTCTTTCTCTTCCAATGAAAGCAAAAACGGGGAGGTGAGTGAGTCGACCTCGATCTTTGTTGACCAGCGATCGGTCGACAGCCACAAAGCTGGTCGATGGTTGACCAGCCGCAACAAATCTGGTCGATGGTTGACCAGCCTTGCGGATGGTCATGTGTCGGGTCCCGCTTACAATTTTCTTTGTGGGGTTGGCCTATTTTGTTCTGAGTCAAACCTTTTACATCATCCGACCGAATTTCAAGTTTTTCCATCGATTTTCCCAGTACGACATGTCGGGTCGACTAAATCTTTAAACCAAAATATAGAGATAGAGCGAGATACCGTAGGCGATGAGGTAATTCTTGAGATTCTAAGATGTTGTAGCCCTTATAACTCCTTATCCAAAATGAAAAAGTCACTTGGTTGCTCATCACTATCCGTCGAGCAATCTTCGATTGTCGAATTCAGGGTCCGGTGATTTTGTGTGTTAACCATTTTTAATTTTAAAAACTCACCACCAACCCTTAGAGCAATTTCAAGTGAGCCAATTGTTTGACTTTGTTGCTCACAGCCATATGTTGAGCCATCTTGGGTTGTCGAGTGCAGGGTCTAGTAATTTTTAGTCTTAACCATTTTTGGTTTTAAAAACTCACCACCCACCCTTAAAGCTATTTTGAGCTAGCCAATTTCTTGATTTTTTTTGCTCACATCCATATGTCGAACGATGTTGAATGTCGGTCTGGTGATTTTGAGTCTTAACCATTTTAGGTTTCGAAAACTCACCACCGACCCTTAGAGTGATTTCGAGCTAGTCGATTTCTTGAATTTTTTGCTCGTCGCTATTTTGGATT
>CAIGRO010057901.1:0-10541 GCA_903798355.1 Fraxinus baroniana
ATTTTTCCTTCAGTAGGTAAACCCAACAAACCCTGATATGATCATCTATAAATGTGACAAACCAATTTGTATGGGTTCGGGGGAAGGACCCCATAAGTCACTATGAATTATCGTGAATGGTTTGGATGGTTTATATGTGGATTTTTGGAATTTAATGCGTTGGTGTTTCGCAAGTTCACATACTACACATTGGAAATCAAAAGATGTTTTATTCAGAAAAATGGAAGGAAATACATGTCTTAAATATTGCCAATTGGGGTGTCCCATTCTATAGTGCCATAATAGAATATTACTATCTCTAGAGACGAACATAGAATCACAGATTTCAGTTTGACAATGTTTACCCACATCAGTGTCGTCAAAGTAGTATAGTCTCTCACACTCTTTAGCACTGTCAATCGTCTTCCCCAATGATAGGTCCTGAAATATACAATGAGAGGGAGAAAATTTAGCAGAGCAATTAGAGTTTTTTGTGATTTGACTGACTGACAAAAGATTACATGATAGGTTTGGAACATGGAGAACGGATTCTAGAGTAATAAATTCAGAGATACGAATACTTCCTTTTTACGGATTCTAGAGTAATAAATTCAGAGATACGAATACTTCATTTTCCGGCTACAGATGAAAGTGATTCGTCCGCGATCTTAACTTTGATATTGTCCGCACAAGATAAATATGAAGAGAATAAATGATAAGCATCCGTCATATGATCGGAAGCACCGAATCAATAATACAAGGTGTTTTACGATTTGATGAGACATGTAATGCTTTTAGGAAACTACCTTGGTGGGCAAGTGAACTCAAAGGACCGTGTGTGGAAGATTGACTTGATGTTTGAAGGTTGGAGAAGATTTGATAGAGTTGTTCTAATTGCTCAGGATTAAATGCTCCACCTTTTTGTTCCTTGGAATTTTCGGTTTGATCAACCAAAACTTGATAGCCACAATTTTTAATATTTTGTTTTGGTTTCCAGTTGAGGGGTTTGCCATGTAAATCCCAACGGGTGTCTTCTTTATGTCCTGATTTACGGCAGTGTTCACACCAGGGTCGTCCATTTTTTTGTTTATGGCCCGACCCATGCGTTGCTCCTTTTGACAGTAATCCTGTAAGCCCAATATTTTTAGGAGGCCCATATTGAGATAACATGGGCTGCCCAAATTGTGAAGACCTGGTATTGGACCCAACACTATTCGGCCCAATTATAAAGGGCTCAGCTTGCCCAAATCGAAGAGACCCAGCATTCGGCCCAAAATTCTGAGGCGATGTAGCGCCGATTCCTTTTCCCAAAAGTGCCGACATCTCCAAGTCTCTGACGTCGGCTGCTCCGTCTTTCATCATCACTTTCTGTCAGCTTTCCTCTCTTCTCACTTCGGCGAACACCTCTCGTGTGGAAGGCAGTGGCTTTCGGCCCAGAATTCGTCCTCGAACATCATCTAAGCTTCGATTGAGGCCGGCCAAGAATTCAAAGACTCATTCATTTTCAAGCCTTTTTTTGTATTTGATGCTGTCACCGGGACATTCCCACTCTTCTTCATAATTGAGATCAAGTTCTTGCCACAGGGAGAACATCTCCAAGTAATAATCGGTGACCTCTCTCTCCCCCTATTTGGTCAGCCATAATTTAGTTTTAATTTCGAAAATTTGAGAGGAGTTTTCCGAGTTAGAGTACATCTCTTTAACGGCATCCCAGACGTCCTTCAATGTTGGGAGGAAAAGATACGTTTTTCCTATGGATGGCAGCATCGAGTTCACCAACCACGCTGTGACTATGGAGTTTTCAGATTTTCATTTCAGTAGATGAGCGGCATCAGTGGGTTTCTTCTTTCCTCCGGTCAGGTAGCCTAATTTTCCTTTGCCATCAATTATTAACTTAATTGATTGAGCCCACTGCCTATAATTTCTTCCATTCAATTTCTCCATTGTAAGTTGAAATGAAGAATTCTCTGCGCCAGTTGATCCCATTGTATGGGTGGTTTCGACCTCACTGTGCAAGAATTCAGAAGTTGTAGAATTTAAACTGTTGACGGGGACTTCCGTCATAGATTTGCTAGGTTGTAAAGAGCCTGCTCTGATACCATGAAAGCATAAATCAAATCTGTATTTCTGTCTATATTAAAATCATATTACAACCCTCGATATATAGTACAATAGAAAGAAAGGAAAAAAGGAAAAGAATCTCCTAAATTAGGAGAGGAAAATTAGTCCTAAATTAGCAATACGAATTACAGTAACTTAAGGCAATGTAGAGATATGTTAATTATACAATCTTCAAGATTTCTAACACTTTGCATGTGTGGTAAATCCCTACATACAATTGACATTTTTATCTTGATCTCCATGATCCTCAAAAAGCATATCGGTTTTGGTGGGTGACATCTTTTTGCAATATTTCCTTAAAGAAATCTGGAGATACATAAATTCCATTAGATATCTCAATTTTTCTGTTATACTAGAAAATATTCTTATTTTTCTATTGTTTCTATATGCGATTAGAGGGCAAATATATGGTTTATTGCAGAGATCAATACATTCTCTTTACCAGTTGAAGGAACACAGGATAAAGTTTAATATTTGCTAGTGATAACAGCAATTATTTATTCCAAACATGATTATCTAAAATCTTCTGCGTAAAAATGTGTGCGTACATTAGGACTATATAATATGAACATAGTAAGAATTTTTTTTTTTGAAAGGTAATCAAATATTTTATTAATCAATGCATAATACACAGGGAGTGTATAATCATTTTAAGTCAAAAAGTAACGACATGAAATTAGGCAGATAATCAATTTTTTATAAATCAATGCATAATACACGGGAAGTGTACAATCATTTTAATTCAGAAAAGTACGACATGAAATTAGGCAGCCCATCTATATGTCTAATAGCCGCAACATTAAACCAAGTATATAATGTCAGAAAAAACAATTCTCTAATCTGCGCCGTTGTCCATGATTGGCCTTTAAAACAACGGCTATTTCTTTCTCTCCACACGTCGACTGTGGAAGTTCCATAAAATTCAGATTTTGTGGTCCAATTACTTTCTTAAACATAGATCATGAAATTGGTGGTCAAAACTGGAATCCTAAAAGTGTTTTAGAAACATATTGAATCATAGTGGTCAGAATGAAAATCCTATGTATTTGAGGGCTTGTTAGCTTTTCACTCTGTCCGAGAAACCATATTTTGTTTAAATTAAATATCTAAAATTAACTTTTAAAGCTTCTAATATTTCGATTGGGATGTATGCTGTTATACAACCAGGAAATTAGCTTAATTATAGTTACCTTATTTGTATAGTTTCCTTAGATAGTTTCCTTTCTTTTGTATATATATGTGTATCATTCTCTCAATGAAAGAAGGTTTTCTTTTCCATCTAAACTTACACATAGCATTGATCAATTTGCATAGGCTGTGCACTGTGTATAGTTTAGCTCTGGCGGATGTAAAATTATATTGTGCCTTCCAACTTACAGGCTACAGTGGACATTGTCACTCGATTTTTCCAATCAGAATCCTGTGATATTCATTTGAATCATGGGGATCTGCTGGAAGCAATATGGTCTTGGACTGGAATCAAACCAGAGCATAGACAGAAAGTATCAGATGTATGACTTCAAATTAATTTGTCAGTGGCTTTTTACATGAATGTGCTTATATTCATTTTTGACAATTTCATCATCCTTCATGAAGCTTCTCTCTCTGTTGGGTTCTTTGCGTCCTCAGTCTTCTGAAAGGAAGTCAAAATGGGTGGTCATAAGGCGACAACTTCGACAGGTATGAGAAAAGTCAAAGCTATTTACTCAAAGAAACAGAGTCACTGTTGGGTTCTGTTACTTCTCTTTTGATCCATCATTTTACACCAATGAAGGCTAAGTTTTTATTTTCTGGGTATTTATAATTATAGTTCAACTGTAAGAGACCACAAGCCTTATTAAATGGTTTGTCTAATTTCAGAATTAGTTGGGATGCAAACTGTAGAAAAGTAACAAATTTATCTATATTGCCACAAAACATTCAAGAAAGAACAGATTGGAAATTCATGAATGTTGGAAATCAGTCCAATGTAGCTTTACAATCTTTCATAAATTTGTTTATGGTGAAGTGTATGTTCTTCAGTTCATGATGTATTTTAACTGAACTTCTTCAGTAATCTCTCTCTTCCCATGTTGTATAATGAAGATAGGCATCCTAAATATATGGAGGTTATGTTCACAGCACTGTAGGAATTTATGTAGATAAGAATTCTATGTTATAGTTGCGAACCTTACTGAGCAAAACTATGTACATATATTTCCTAAACCTTGGGAACTCTGAAGCCTTTTGGATAGCGTGATGGAAATTGCCGCCCTTAATGTGGTGCCTATAAGATTCCAGTTTCAATCAATACGCCTACTGATTTTCTGTGTGTGTGTTTGTGGTGGGGGGCAGAAAAGGGTAAAGTGGACAAATTAATTTTTCCCTCTCCAACACTAATTTAAAAATAAAAGGGATTAAAAAAGTTTATCCAAATAGAGTTTGATATTAGTAAAATAAAAGCATAATAATGCAAAGAAATTTGATCTTTCTCCCATTCAGTGGGAGCCTGCTCTGAAATTTAATTAAAACCCAAAAACACTTTTAATTGCTCTGGTGTGGTCTTTTAATGGATATCATGACATGTGCTTGAATGTTGGGACCCTCATTCTTTTCATATTGGCTTCATGTTTCTTGGCATACAAGGCATAATTAATGCCATTAAATGAAAATCTGAATTTTTTTGGTTAGAATTGTAGCTTCTTGTGTTTATAGATTGCCAAAATACTGTGGTGGGATGTACACTGATCAAATGATTAAGTTCGTATTTAGACATGAATATTTGATAACGAGCTTAGCAGAGATGTCAGTAACGTGCTTCTAATTGTTACTTATTGGAATTCTATCCAGGAACTCAATCTTTCTGAAGCTGCTGTAAATAGATTGCAGACCGTAGGATTGAGATTCTGTGGAACTGCAGATCATGCACTTCCCAGATTAAGAGGTGCCCTCCCTGCTGGTAAGTTGCCCTGATTTTCTTTTACTTGTTATTTTACATATTATTTCGTTGGTGCTTGTGAAGAGAGAATTTATTTGTGGTTAATACAGATAAATCAACACACAAGGCACTTGATGAGTTGTCAGAGCTTTTAAACTATTTAAGAGTTTGGAGGATTGATAAACACTTATATGTTGATGCCCTTATGCCGCCAACTGAAAGTTACCACAGGAACTTGTATTTTCAGGTACCACAATAGTTCTCATCTGTGTATTCCTTTCAACCGAGGCCTTATTTACCACAAATAGTAATAGTTGTGAATATGAAGGCAGATGAACTTCTCATTTTAGTTTCTCGAATTCAATCTAGGATCAAGCAAACCTGAAACGATGTCTAATCTTTATCTAAGTATATGTATGTATGAGCAACTAGTAAAACTAACTTATGAACATAACATTTAACAACGAACAATTGAAGAAGAAAAGGAACGAGAAAGAAAAAGGGGTTTCAAGAAGAAGAAGAATTCAGGACGAGAAAATCAATTTATTTCATATGTTCAAGGGTACATATTACAATGAATGAGCCCACTTCTAAAGAGTAAATAAGCTAAAATCAAAAGAACTTATAATAAACTAGAAATTTTATTAAAACTAATCTAATATAATCTAAACAAACATAATTTGAATTGAACTCTATTTTAAAATCATTTCTAAATTCCAATTTTATCCCTATCAAAAACAATAACAATAAGGGAAGAGGGAAGAGGGAAACGAATATCCACGACTGGCAGAGGCTGCTTTCTAAATAAATCATATCAATATAATAAAAGGTTAGCCAAAGTAAAGAAAAGATGAATTTTATTTATACCTGATTATAATACATCTCCTGACCGGGCATACAGTAACTACTTTTTCATAAAGAATCGATCCAAATAGGCATGTGGTGGCACATAGTTTTGTTTTTATTTTAAGTCTGATTTTTCCCTTGAGAATGGTAGCATAGTATATGCATTTAAAAACAGAAAACAAAAATATTTTATATGCTATATTACTTCGTGAATGGTTATTCATTCTCTTTCTCGCAGATATATTTAAGAAAGGATAACAATTCTGTATCACTTATGGAAGGAACACTCCTTGCTGTTGGTGGTCGTTATGATTACTTGGTTCACCATATGTCAGATTCTGAACATGTAGGTGTTAGATTTGACTATTCCATTTCTGTTTATGTTGTTCTTGGGTAAGATCGTAGGGTCGTGACTAAATAGCAAAGTGCATGCATGTATATTTTCAAGCTAGTGATTCCCTTTTTATATTTGTCTAGTTGTGGTTCTGGCCATGGTGTACATCAATGGCTTAGGGTACTTTAATTATTGCAACACAAGATTCCATAAGGTTAATCAAATTCACAATCATTTTTCTGGAATTGTAAAAATGTTGGTTAATCATTTTCCATATCTATTGTTGTAATAATAAACACATGAAAGCAGTGTATACATTTTATGACTGTCAGTGTTGCTTTGATGTTCCCAGAAATTAAATCCTCCAGGTGCAGTTGGGAGTAGTCTTGCTCTGGAGACAATTTTGATGCATTCTTCTGTAGATATTAAGCCTCACAGGTACTCTCTCTCTCTCTCTCTCTCTGTGCATGTGTGCACGCATGCATCTGTGAGTATAGTAGGATCCAACATAATTGTATATAAATATCTTTCTTCATCGACTGCTCTCTTCAACTCGTGCTCTAAGTTTGGTGTTACAAACATGTGCAGAAATGATGTGGGCATTAACGTCCTTGTTTGTTCAAGAGGCGGCGGCGGCTTACTAGTGGAGCGCATGGAACTAGTGGCTGAGCTATGGGAGGAGAATATCAAGGTCAGTGATATCATCCTAACGTAGGTGTTTTGTGATGTCCAAATAGGAATCTAAACTTACACGTTGGCATCCATTCGATCAGGCTGAGCTCGTCCCATTATGTGATCCAAGCCTTACAGAACAGTATGAATATGCAAGCGAGCATGATATCAAATGTCTTGTTATTATTACTGACACTGGTGTATCTCAAAAAGGTTCAGTTAAGGTAGGAGCAGTAACCTTATTGGGCCATTCACATTTATGTTCTTAGTGCATGTTTTTCAAAGCTTATAACTGCTTATAAACTGGTCAAACTCTATTTTTATCCACAAGTTTCATAGGACCAATAAATTTTACCAATTATAAGTTATGTTCATTCGAACGGAATCCATATAACTTTATTGGACCTATGAGCAGGTCCGTCATCTTGAGCTCAAGAAAGAGAAAGAAGTCGAGAGGAAATTCCTTTTCAAATTTCTATTGGATGCAATGGAAACTCAATTTAGAAATCCATCCATCTGGACCTAGATCACTTTGCTCAAAACCCTCGTTTCTTCAGGTTTGCTTTTGATCAATTCTTTCGAACCAGTGCATGTATGGGAAATGTGACTAAATTGTACTCTGAGCTGGTCAAGCATTGGAAGTTTGTTTGTTCAGATTGACATAAAGTTTCCTGGTCTTTATATACAAGTATCCAATGCTCCGTCCGCGCCTGCAGGTTATAACCATCATCCCCGGACGAAGTTGTATATTAGTATTCCAGCACATTTTGGGATATGAAGATAACGAAGGTTACATTTGTACAGCTTCTTGTTTAGATTAAGTTTCTTGTCAAACTTGTAGATATTACTACCTCACATCGAAATAGGGAAATAAACTAGTTTTTCTCTTCTAGTTCTAAAGGTTTTACTAGTCGTAGCAAAAGTGCACCATTTTTGACTTGGGAAGAATTTCAGTTTTTAAGTTATGTTTTATTTAATATAACATTTGTAAGATTTATGTTTTATATGAACCTATCATGAACCCTTATGGCCAGTGCGGGCAGAACTTCGAGCCCAAGGAAATAAGTTTATTTAGTAAAAGTCAGTTTTTCCAAGAAAGCAAAAACAACAAAAAGGTAACAAGACTAGAAAAATAACGTAATCAAGACTCGGTTTTTTCTGGATTATCGTTCTTCATCGTTGAGCTTCTCCAGTTTGGGCTCCATATGAACAATAACATGGGAGAAGGTAATGTCCAAATTAAAGAATAGCTACACTCACAGCTCGCATTTACAACAATACATAGACACTTAGGGTCTGTTCTCTTTACCGCTTTTTATTTTCAATTTTCCAAAACAGTGAAAATGCGTTTTTGAAAACAAGTTAAAAATTTACAAAGAAAACTCAAGTCAAAAATTTCAAAAATTTTGGTTATAACCAAATTTTTTTAAGTGTTTTCAATTATAATTAAATTAAAATTTTCAAAACACGTTTCGAGTGTTTTGAAAACAATTTTTCAAAATGTTAAAAAGAATACGTTTTCAACAATCTCAAAATGGACCCTTAAAAAACAAAACTCAAAATTGAAACACAAAGAGAACAGCCTCTTAATTTCTGGAAGTCAGCGTTTCAGAAAGTGTTCTTCGTGCTTAAAGAAAGAGGGTTAACTTGATTGATGAACTCATTACAAAAGTAGCCTATGAGAAACGGTAGAAGAAATGGCGAGATCATCGCTACTAGAATTATTTCCTTGAACTTGAACTACTCTCAAAAAAAAAAAAAAAAAATCTTATATTGGAATTATTTTCTAGGGTTGTCCATTGGTCGGTTCGATTCCAAATTTTTCCAGTATTTAATAAAAGGACCTGTCAGGTCCAAATATAATTATGGAACCATTTGGGTTCTGTTCGGCTTGGTTCGGTTCGGTTCGGTTGGGTTCTTTCGGTTCCATGTCATAATTAAATTTTTTGACATTTACAGCAACACTACATAAATATAACTAATGTCATTTCATTCGTAACTTTTACAAATTAACGTAGCACAATTCAAAAATATATAAATAACTAGCTGTCGAATAACATTAATTCAATGCATACAAATACCATAAACTAGATATTAATATTAAAATGTCGGTGATCCATATCAATAATTTATTTACTTCAAGCAATTTGCCCGCATAAAGAAAATTAAATATAAATCACCAACTATTTGATTTAATCATTAACTGCTTGAACACAATTATAAAAACAAAATTTGTATAGTTCTTAANTCGAATAATATTAATTCAATGTATATAAATACCAAAAAGTAGATATTAATATTCAAATGTCGGTGATCCATATTAAAAAACTGAGGCTCAAGGCTTAAAATTATGAAATGATCTGATTTAATTAATTAATTTGTTAATTTATTTAGAAAAAAATAAAATAATTTAATTAACTCAATAAAAAAATAAAAAAAATATTTAGTTTCGGTTCTTCATCTAGACCCGACACATACCCATCAGTTCTCGATTCGGGTACCCGTTCGGGTATTTAACTTGTGAAGAACTGCTCGATTCGATTCGATTCGGAACTTTTGAACACCCCTATTATTTTCTCCTCCTAAACTTTTCTCTCTCTAAAATAGGAATCCAAAATATCAAAGTGTTTCTAGTGTGGGGTGATAAGTTTTTGTCTAGAAGTGTCCACATAAACTAAAGTCAGAGCATGTTTGGATAGTCACGTGTGGTGTTTAAGCTAATTAATCCAACTTAATTGTAAGAGCATGTTTGGCTATGTTGTTTAAGTATCAAATAAATATTTTTTGGTTGATAAAAGTTGAAAATAAGTATAGTTAATACTTGTAAAAAGAAATTATATTAACTTTAGGAAAAACAAGTTATCTAAACATATTGAGATAATATATAACTTAAAAGTGACTTAAGTTTTTGTTAAGCAGAACATGCTATATTATCTCATTTAATTCTTTTTTCTTAATTAAGTTATGCCCGCACTGAAATAAATTTTTAGCTTCACCCCTGATCATGAATGTGTAGTCATGTAACAATGGAATAAATTTTTATATTAGCAGATTGTTAAACTGGTATGTCCCATCGTGTCAAATGTTTAATATTATACATTCTCCATTTCACAATTTAAGGTGGATTGACGATAGGGATCGAGGTAGGGGTGCTTTTAAAAAAAAAAAAAAAAAAAAAAAACCTATGATATACATAATTGGGCAAGCATAGGGCGAACCCTTCTCTTCGCCCTTGGTCGACAACTATGAATTGAAATATTATTGTGAGTTGAATTCTATCATCACCTCTACCCATATCAACGAGTACAGTCTAATGACCTTCTCTCGTTTTAATCAACTATCTAGACTTTCAATTAGTAGTAACTTGCTTTTATTATTGTTTACTTCACAACGTAAAACTGAGATTTCTAAAGCAAAACAAGTGATGGTAAAGTTCATATAATTTTGGAAAATGCAATTAGTTTACGTGTGGAATCAGTTGCCTTAGGGCATTACTTTAACTTGACAAATAAATTATTATAATGAAGTAATTATTATTTTTTAATTGTTTCTTAAAGATTGTTTAATAAAAATAAATCCTAAAGGCTATTCAAAAATTAATTGGCAAAATAAAATATTTATATTAATTTACAATAGTGCCATTAACATAGAGGCCCCTATAGCTCAGTGGTA
>CAIGRO010057907.1:0-25573 GCA_903798355.1 Fraxinus baroniana
AGTTAATGCCTTTGAATAAAGTTAAAACTTCAGCATCGTCTTCTGGATATCAATGGAAAGAGTAGGTGAAGAACCAGAGGGTACCCGATTAATATTTCTACACATTCGTTCTGCATATAATTCATACATTTCACATAAAGTTTATTATAAATTTTGCATGATTTTAATAATAAGTAGAGTTTCATCTATACCCTACGTCACTAATAAATGTTTCCGTATGCGTCACCATAGATTCGGCACAAAATTCCTCAAATACTTGTTTTCTATTAGATGAAATCGTGATATACACTGGTGCATCCCTAATTGTTTGAATTTCATTCTTAATATGTTTTAAAATGTCTTGCACTATTAAATCAAAAATATGGCACACACATCGAATATGAAACAAATAACCATCGAAATGGAGCTGCAATACTCTGCATAATTTATCGATAACTGCCTTATTAACAGTAACATTGTCGAATGTAAATGAATGAATTTTACTCTCGCAATGATATTCTCTAACAATGTTTATAATAGCATTAAATATGTTGTTAGCATTGTGAGAGAACTCAATAATTTTAAAAGCAATAAGTTTTTATGCATACAACAAAGTGGATCTATGTAGTGTACAGTTGCAGCTATATAACTTCTTTTATTAATCCCTTCCCATATATCCGATGTTAAAGATATAATACCCCTTATTTTTCTAAATCGGCAAGCAATAGTTTCTTCGTATGAAGGAAATATTCTATTGTATCAGAACGAACAGTATTTCAACTTATCCCAACGTACCTCGGTTGAAGTTATTCTTTCACGTAGGGGACGAAATGTTGGTTGTCCGCTATTGCTAGAGGCAACTCAGAAGCGGCAATGAACTTCACCATTCTCATCCAAGCTTTCTCCTCCGAATTCATCCACGAAAAAAGTGGCGTAGTTGTAGAATTGGTGATTGGACTACCAAATTGTATTGTGTTTGACCAACAGGAAGAAGCCCATGTTTGGTCACACATGCTTTGTAGTGACATTTAAGGTGGGTGGTTTCAATGCCTTTTTGCGATGCCAATCGTTGTTGACAATATTTACATAATACTTTAGATTCTAGAACTCCATCGACCATACAACCGTTTGAATCATTTTAAAATGATCCCAACATTTTGCATGCTTTTTCTCCTTTCTCTTCCTTCTTGCATCAGGAATATCTAAGGAGTTTGAGTCATTCTATAAATATGCTATCTCATTCTGAAAGGACTCTACCACCAAAGTTTAATCTTAATTCAAACATAACAATGGTACAATACCAATCAAGTTGCAACTTATAAGAATGGTAAAGTCCTAGGGACTTGGATAACTTAATCCTACTAGGAATGTAATACATACATATATAAATACTGCACCTCTATTCATTATCAAGGTACGCTTTTACATAATTTTCAGCATATATCTTTTCACAAAAATTCTCTCTCTAACTTAAGCATTGGAGGGACGACGAGGAAACATCTCAACGCCTTTGTTTCAGGTACCGAAAGATTTTATTCGTACTCATTCTCAATCCTCAAGCTAGGAAATCAACAGGTACGATTTTTGTTAGCATCATTGGCCTCGTCTGTGGGAAATGCCACCAAAAGCCATGATTAATGCACGTTCAGGTCTTTATCCAGCAAGATCATCATTTCCAAATCATCCTCCTGCTGAAGACCTTCCAGCCCCCCCCAAGAAGAATCATCAGAAATATCAATGTCCCAACTAGAAGTTGATATTATCAAATCTTTTGAGGAGCTCTACTAGCAAGTTACTACAATAACTCAGTTGCCAATTTAAAGAAACCTGCATCAAGTACTAGCAACGCATGGCGATTTCATTGCAGATGCTAGGGCTCGAGTTCTACGTAATGTTTCGACCATCGACATTGTTGGAACATCAGGCGTACCACGTACAACCTTAGGCTCGAGATCATCATTTACTATGGACTCCACTAAAATTGCCAGGATCATACATGATGGAATAGTAACTGGTATACTTCAGAATACTTAGGGGTCAACATGTTTCACTCCTAACACCCCGTTCACTCTAAAGATATTATCGTTCCCCTTACCAAATAGATTCAAGTATCCCCGCATAAAAGAGTATGATGGAACTACAGACCCAATCAATCATTCTCATCATATATACTGACATCATAAATCTACAAGTAACACTAGACCCCGTGATGTGCAAAGCTTTTCCACAAACTTTGATTAACACTGTCAGGGATTGGTTCTCTACCCTATAGCCTAATTCCATTACTTTATTCTCTGATTTGTCCGAAAAGTTTTTTGCCTTTTTTTAAAATAGCAAACGAATCAACAAAATAGTAGTATTCGTCATCCAGCTCTATCAAAGACCGAACGAATCCCTGTATAACTTCATGACGGGGTTCAATAAGGAAAGACTTCAGATACTTGACCTTTATATCATAGTAGCAATCTCCACCCTCACATATGCCATAAGATCCAAGGCTTTCAAAATGTCTCTATAAAAAACCTAGTCAAAGTTAGTAAACGAGCTTCTCACCCAAGTCGAAAAATATATTAATATGAAGGATAAGTTGAACTCGAGGAGAACTCCTCAACCGACATCAGAAAAACTTGAACACAAAAGACAACATGATTCTAATCCCCATCTGAAAGTTCTAAGGAATAAGCAGAGACAGAAGACACAGTCGACGTCATTCACCCAGCTGAACACTTCTAGGTCTAACATTCTAATGGAGATCAAGAATACGAAGCAGTTTAAATAGCCTTCAAGGATGCAGTCATCTCCTAATACTCGAGATAAGAGTAATTATTGTGTTTATTTCAAAATTACAAAATTTCAGGTAGTTCATGCTTCGATGGCTTACAATACAATTTTGTAGAGGCCATTGCTCAACAAGATCAAAGCTATTGTTTCTACCTTCCACTTTGCTATGAAGTTTTCTATAAGTAATGGTGTAGAGATTGTGCGTGGATACTAGTTAGCTGTAAGACAGTGCTAATCACCTATTTTTTGAGGGAGTAAGTGTCAACATCATGCAAATCTCATCATCCAAACCCGAACCTGCCATAGAAGAAGACTTGCCCCAGTGGAGAAATTGGTAGAGGTTGATATCGAGCATGGTAGGTATGTTACGATTGGTCGAGATCTTAATGTTACCTTTATGGATGAACTTATAAGTTGTCTATTCCACAATATTGATGTGTTCGCCTGAAAGATTGAGGATATGCCTGAGATAGACCTTAGGTTAATAGTCCACAAACTTATTATTAGCCCAGGAACTAAGCCAATGAACTAAAGGAAGAGACAGTTTGCACCAGAGTGCTGTGAAGTCAGACAGGAGAATATTGGTAAATTAATTAGTGCGCAGATTATTCGAAAAGCTCAATACCCTGACTAGCTCGCCAACATTGTCATTGTCAAGAAGGTCAATCGCAAATGGGTAGTATATATTGACTTTACAGATCTTAACAAGGCATGCCCGAAAAGACAATTATCTCCTACCTTAGATCGACAACCTCACGGACAGTACGTTAGGCTATAAATTGTACTATTTCCTCGATGCATTTTATGGATATCATCAGATCCTCATGGTTAAGGAAGATCAAGAAAAAGCATCTTTCATGGCCGACTCAACCATATATTGTTATAGGATCATGCCGTTTTGAAGAATGCAAAGAAAACCTATCAGAAGCTTATCAACAAAATCTTTGCTAAGTTGATTAGGAAAAATATTGAGGCCTATGTCAACGACATGGTAGTCAAAAGCAAATAGGTGGACCAACATATCGTTGATCTTAAAGAAGTATTCTCTACCATTCAAAAATATGACATGAAGTTAAATCTAGCAAAGTGCGCTTTTGGGGTAGCCTCAGATAAGTTCTTGAGCTTCATGATCATGCACAAAGGAATTGAGGTCAATTCGGATAAAATACAAGCCCGACATCCTTGGAGTCTCCTAGGAACAAAAGAAAGGTACAAAAACTAACGGGTCAGGTCATCGCTTTGAATAGGCTCATGTCTCGTGCAGCGGATATATGCTTCCCATTTTTCAAAATTTTCAGGGAAAATCAAAACTTCAAGTAGAATGAGGATTGTGAGAAGGTATTCCAGGGACTCAAACAAGCATTGTCAACCCCGCCAGTTCACAAACATTGTTTTTCAAAATGCAGTAAGTGGTGTATTGGCGAAAGAGGTCAACAAAGCTCAACAACAAATTTACTATGTGAGCAAGGTATTACTTGATACGTAGACTAGGTGTACATTGGCCAAACAACTTGCTCTTGCCATGGTGGTGGCGGTATGAAAACTGTAACAATATTTCTAATCTCATCCAATTGTAGTGCTCATGAGTTACCACTCAAGTACATACTTCAAAAGCCCAACGTGTCTGGTAGAATATTGAAATGGGCAATTGAACTTGGTAAATTTGACATAGAGTTAAAGCCCCGACCCTCAATCAAGACACAGGCCTTGGCTTACTTCGTATTAAAATTCACCCTTAGACCTCGGGGGCTAGGAGATAACCAACTACTTCTGCTATGGACATAAGGGATATATTTGTAGATGGAAAATCAAACTACTTGGGCATGGGTGTAAGAGTCATATTCACGAGCCCAGAAAAACACATATAAATACAATGTGCACTCCGATTTAAATTTGAAGCTACAAACAATGAGGTAGAGTAAAAGGCAGTTGTCATTGCTTTAGAGTTTGCCAATAATCTTGAGCTTGAACACATCAAAATTACCAATGATTCGCAACTTGTAGTTTTCAGCGATTCTCAACTTGAAGAAACATTTGAAAGAAATGATGAAAAGATGAGTTTATATTGCCAAGAGTTCATGATCTACAAAGGCAATTCAAGAGTTATGAAATCATAAAGATAGCCTGAACTGACAACTGCAAAGTCGACACCTTGTCTAGACTCATCTTCATAGGAATTGATAGTCTTGATAGAATAGCCCAAATTAGATTTTTTACGGAACCAAGCATAAATCAAGCACCCTCCGTCATGGACATCGAGCATGAGCTATCTTGGATGGACCCATAGTTGATTTTATAACTAATGGGAAATTACTAGAGGATATGCAGACGACAATGAGCATTCAAGCCGAGCACCAAAGTATTACATGATCAGGAGAGTCTTATTTCATCGAAGTTTCACTCTTCCATACCTTAGGTACCTCTACCTTTATAATCATCCCAAGCTCTAGCGAAAGTCCATGAAGGCCTATGTGGGAACCATCAAGGAGCTCGGGCTATAGCCTTTAAACTGATAAGATATGGGTACTACTGGCCTACCATGAAGAAAGATGTCGCAGGTTCGGCAAAGTCATCCATTCTCCGACCAAGGACATTACCCTCATTCACTGTGCAGCCCCATTCGAATAATGGGACGTAGATATCCTCGGCACTTTCCCATTGGCTAGAGGTCAATTGAAGTTTACTGGTGTGGCTGTACTTTACTAATTAGGCAGAGGCCGAGCCCTTGGCAACAATTTCAGAGCCTAAGTAGAGGACATTCATTTAGAAGTCCATCGTTTGTAGGTTCAGAATACCTAAGATCCTCATAACTGACAACAAGGAAACAATTTGATAACCTATAGTTCAGGAGCTTTTACATCAAACTTGGGATTGACCATAGCCTGAAATAATTTTCACATCCTCAAAGCAACTACTTATCTGTGGTTATAAATCAGATTCTATTATAGGACTTTCAAATGAGGCTCGAAGTTGCTAGAGGTGCTTGAACTGATGAACTGTCCTCTATACTTTGGACATATAGAACATTTCACAAAACCACAATAGAAGAGACCCCTTTCATGTTGGCGTTTGGTGTAGAAGCTACCCTTTCAGTTGAAATCAAAATACCAAGCTTTAGAAGACTTGAGCTCGACTCCAAAGAGTGCACAACAAAAAACCTTGACCTTCTCAAGGAAGTAAGGGAATAAGCTGCCATAAGGGTTACATCTTACCAGAACAGAACAACTAGACACTTCAATAACAGGATAATATCCAAAAGGTTCAGAGTTGGAGACCTCATATTAAGAAGAGTTGAAGCAGCATGACATGTCCTTGGCAAGCTAGGACCATATGGAAAGGACCTTTTGAAGTCATACGACAAGTCCACAAAGAAGCATACAGCCTAAGAGACACATTGGGAAGACCGCTCTCCAAGTCGTGGAATGCTGATAATTTGAAGATTTATTACAAATAGTTTCTACGTAGTATTTTTTGGTTTATCAGGCTTGCATGTCCCCACGTCTTTTTACCTTTTAGTTGGTTGGGCTTGCGTGCCCATGTTCAATTTTTAAATAGAATGAGTTTGTTTTGATAGTCAAAGTCGGGATTCTATTCCAATAAAGCTTGTTTTTTTTTAATCTCAAATGGCCTCATGCAAGCACCTCAAAATCTTTCTCCGTGCAAGCACTTCAAAGTCTTACCCCGTGACCTCAAATCCTTGCCTGTGCAAGAACCTCAAAGCTTTTCCCCGAGAAATCACCTCAATACTCAAGCACATGGATGGTCAATTCTTCCATATCAATGCTCGGGATTGCTAAGTATTCCAGGATTGATCGGGTTTAGTCTTTGGTAATGCTCGGCATGTTCCTCAACTACATTACCATAAAATGATTTTAGCATCCTTGATTTTCTTAAAAGTTGTTTGAGATTTACATCTTCAAGCTCCTCGAGTTTCTAACTTGATAATTAGATTTCTCTCTTAAAAGTTGTTCGAGCTTTGCAACTTCAAGCTCCTCGAGTTTGCAAATTGTCTTTACCAATCAATGTCCCTAACACATTGACTATCACTCGAGCTCAGCATTTTGTTAGGAAGCTTGAGCTCGATATAAATACAAATGAATGGTTGTTTATTAAACAAATACTGAAGCATCGATATCAAACTAACATCAATCATTCCCGAAGAGCAAATATTCGAACCTTGATTGGGCAATGTACTTAACAAAAACAAACTATACAAAACAATGATTGGGGAAGGATGAATCCTAGTCAAGGTAATTGTCGAGGGTCTATTCATGGCATCATCATCATCTCCAACTTCAACCTCTTTGATTATTGTCTATTCGGATGCTGAAAGTTCGAGACTATTAGTAACTTCATGAACTGGCCGCAAGTTGTCGGGACTAACATCTAGGAGTTGGCCTTAAGGAATGTGCGAGCTTGTTTAAAGGTACAACTATAAGAGTCTAGCGCATAGTAGCCTTTGATGGCAGCAAACTCCTCGGACTTTTTAAAGTTCTCAATTGAGGCATCCTGAGCATCAGCAAGTTTGGATTCAAACTCCTTTGTTTTCTACTCAAGCTTAAGTTTAGCATCCTCAGCTTCATCCTTCGCCACTCGGATCACGTAATGAGCTTTCCTCAGCCCACCTCAAGAATGACCATCTTTTGGTCCTTAGCTTGATGTTCAGCCTCAAGCTTGGCAATCCTTTTTTCTTGATGCTTACGGCCTCGACCAGGTTGGCCATTTTGTGAGCATCATCCATGCCTATCAGTGCTAAACCTCGAGCTATGCTTAAAGTCTGAAAAGAAAAACAACCGAATGCACTAATTTTCTAGAAAAATATGTTGAGGATGTTTTAACCAAAACTCACCTTTATAGTCATGGCCTTGAGGGTGTTCATCATTTCGTCAACACCGACGTCTGCCCTATAATAATTGACAATACTCGAGATGAGCGTACACCTCTAATAATCCTCTAGTGTCGAGCCTACTGGGTACATGAGTTCATCCTCGACGTTAACAACCTTGGGTTCCCTCCTTGGAATAAAAGCCCTATTATCGATAGGTGGGGACAGCGCACCTGTACAGGCGCCCAAAAGTGATGGCCCTAGAATTCTCCATGACTCCTCATTGCAATTATCGAGGTCTGATCTCAGGCTCTCTTCTTATCTTTCTTTAGCTTCGGGGCTCGAGCTTGGGGACCCTAAGGCTTTCTCGATGCTGCAGCATTCAGGGCAGTTAGGTCAAATGTCATTTCAACCTCTACAAAACACAAAATATAAACCAAGTGGTTTCCTTGAAGTCATGATCAATTTTTTCTAAAAATGTGGGTAAATGTGATAATGTCATACCCTCGACGGCTTTAACATTTTCTAAGTCGAGGATATCATCACCTATGAAGTAATCCAAATCATAGGCTAGAGGCTCAAGGTCTTCCAGCTTCTGCATATCTCTCTCTAGTACTTCAAAATACACCTTGTCCACCTTATTAAACTGAGTAGTATTAGGAACCTTCCATCTAGGGCTGAAAGGATGGTCGGGATCCTAAGGAGTAACGAAAATGAATCGTCCCTTCTACCCCTTGAGGAAGCTCGACATATTAGGAATTCTAAATCCATCCCGGGTCGACAAGTATACAAAATAGTTAAAGCTTGGAAGAAATTTAATTTCGAAGACCATTCTTAATAGGTCAAGCCTAGAGCTTATTGACAGAGTTCGGCATGCTATAAAAAACATGTTATCATCCTCCACCCATTCAGTACAAGTTGGTCGGGCATATATTGTGCTCAACTAGGAACTCGACGAAGAAAGGGTGGAGGGGCCACCTCATCCCTCCCTTAAGAGTGTCTTTAAAAATAGTTACTCTCCATCCTGTGCACATGTAGCCCTGCCTCAGGTTTTAAGGGTCTAATAGTGCACAAGGGCATCAAGCCATACTCCCTTACGATCCCGATGACCTCATGTTCTTTGTACCTAGAAAGGAGGTCGGGGGAGTTAATGACAAGTCTATTATCTAAGGAAATGACCATTGGTACTATGGAATGTCCTATATCGTTGGGTGTAAAACTTAACCTTGAGAAATTACCACTAGACATCTCTAAGGAATAAAAAATTAAATTATCTAAGAGTCATAAGTTCTTAACTTAACTCTAAACCCGAGGTGGTTTGAGGAGCAATGTGAGAGTATAAAGTGACAAATGATGTGGGACATGGGGTATTTATAGGATTTTGAAGAAGCCTAAAGATCTCCTAATCCTGGCCATCAATCTTATGACACGTGGCCACCATCCAACGATGGAAATCATTGGCTCGAAGATTGAGGCCACGTGGCAACTGTCCATTTTGGGAGCTTTTCCCTAGAGCTAAGCATTCTTAAATCAAAGGCTGATCAGGCCTATTCAAAGGCTGATCATGCCTATCTTAAAGGCTAGTCATGCCTAATCAAAAGTTGATCATGCCTATCTCAAAGGTTGATCATGCCTAATCAGAGGCTAGTCATGCCTATTTCAAAGGCTAATCATGCATATTCAAAGGCTGGTCATGCCTAATCAGAAGCTTATCATACCTATCTTAAAGGCTGATCATACTTATTTCACGGGCTGATCATGTCTATCTTAAAGGCCAATCATGCCTATTCTAAAGCTGATCATGCCTAATCAAAGGCTACTATGAGCCTGAGCAATGGATGATCAAGCTTGGTTCCAAAGTCAATAATGCCTATTTTCATGACTGCCAGCTTTACTCTAATGCTGTTCGTTCTTTAAAGAAGAATCTGTATCACATCCCAGAAACTCACGCATCGTGCGTAAGCTTCTGACATGGATGCATGAGGACCACTGATGATCCTAGAACTCGAATTTTATTCCAAGTGTTTGCCTTAGTGGTCGAGATACGCCCTGCCCCCCAAGGCCTAGGGATGAGTTCTGCGATGAAGTTTGCTAACACTTGTCCTTTAACAGAAGGTCGATGCTTGAACTCTATATCAAATTCACCAAGCTCAATTGCCCATTGCAAAAATATTCCTAAAACATCAGGTTTTTAGAGTATCTATCTGAGTGGCTAGTCTGTTAGCACGACTATTGGATGTGACTGAAAATACTACAGTAGTTTTTGTGCCGCCATGACCAAGGTAAGTGCGAGTTACTCTGGCAAGGTATATCTTATCTTTGCATCAAGTTTGCTTACACAATAGATGGGTTGCTAGCCATCTTAACCTCCTTGATCAGTACACGGCTCACTGCATTTTTGAGATACAGCCAGGTATAAGTACAATGTATTTTTGGGCTCGGGCTTTATAAGAATCGAAGGAGTCACAAATGTATATTTGAGTTCCTGGAGAGTACTTTCACACTCCTCATCCCAACTAAAACTCTGATTGCCTCTAAGAACTTTAAAATAGGAAAAATACCATCTGTTGCTCTAAACATGAACCTATTCAAGGCGGCTACCCGACCTGTAAGCTTTTGAACCTCTTTCTTGTTCCTAGGTAGTTCCATGGATATCAAGGCCCAAATCTTATTTGGATTCGGTTCAATCTCCCTATGCGTGATCACGAAGCCCAAAAACTTTCCCGAGGCCACCCCAAAGGCACGCTTTGCTGAGTTTGACTTCATCTTATACCTTTGAATTGTAGAGAACAACTCTTTAAGGTCAGAGATATGCTCGTTCACCTACTTACTCTTGACAACCATGTCGTCGATATAGGCCTCAATATTTTTCCCGATCAGATCAACGAAGATTTTGTTGATGAGCCTTTGATATATTGCCCCTGCACTTTCAAACCAAATGGCATGACCTTGTAACAATATATGTCGGAGTCAACTAAGAAGGATGTCTTCTCTTGATCTTCTTCAGCCATAAGAATCTGGTGTTGTCCTTAGAAAGCATCAAGGAAGCTATACAACTTATGACCCGAAGTGCTGTCCACCAAATTGTTGATCTTCTTCAGCCATAAGAATCTGGTGGTAGCCCGAGAATACATCACAAAAGCTGTACAACTTGTGGCCCGAGGTATTGTCTACCAAATTATCAATTCGAGGTAGGGGATAGCTATCTTTTGGGCACGTCTTGTTAAGATCTATGAAGTCAATACATACCCTCCACTTTCCATTAGCCTTCTTAATAAGAACAATATTGGCGAGCCAATCTGGATATTGAACCTCCCTGATGAATTGAGCATTGACGAGTTTATTGATCTCCGAGCGTATTACCTCTCGTCTTTCTAGCGCAAATTGCCTCTTCCTTTGCTTATTGGCCTAGACTCAGGCCTCATGTTTAGTCTATAGACCACAATATCAAAGTCTATCCTAGCATGTCTTCAACCTTCCATGTAAATACATCAATGTTGTGGGACAAGCACTTGACGAGTTCATCTCTGAGAGCTGCGTCAAGATCCTGGCCGATGGTTACTTTTTTGCCATGCTCAAGCTTGATCTCTACCAAATCTTCCACTGGAGCAAGTCTCTCATAGTGCTCGATCTCGAGCTCAGGGGTAGATAATTGCATGATGTCAGTTTTCAAACCTTAAATGCTTGTAAAATAACATTTTCTCGTCGTTGTCTGATCCCCACGCACAATTCCTATGCCATGACTTGTCGAAAATCTCATAGCAAGGTGAAAGGTAGATGCTATGGCTCTAATCTTATTGAATAGTGGTCTTTCATCTAGACCACATGGAAAGGTGTAATCTCGGTTACTTGCCTCTGGTCTGAGTCCAAAGTTACGAGAAGGTCGACAACTCCTTCCGGAAGGATTGTTCCACCCCCAAATCCTTAAAGAGGGATCTTGACCATCTTTAGTTGGTTAGTAGAAATTCCCATCTTCACGTAGTCATCATGGGTCAATACATTGGCTGCATTTCCATTGTCCACTAGTATCCTTCTACTTCAAAGTTGGCTATTATAGCAAATATGACTAAGGCATCATCATGAGGAGATGTTATGTCTCCCAAATCCTTTGGCCCAAAGGTAATATCTTTTGTGCGTTAAAGAATGGTCCCCTGAGTCGAATCGTACTATCGAGCATATTACTTTCGTCCACTGTTTGAATCTCATCCCGACGTTATTTCCCCAACTATGATATTGATTGTACCAACCGTAAATTTGTTACCTCCTCCTGATCCTAAGGTCCTTCCTTTGTTGTGATCATTCCTTGGACATTTATCGTGCCCGACATATGTCTTCAAGAATCCTCTATTAATCAGTGCCTCAATCTCCCGCTGTAATGTTATACATTTCGCCGTCGTATGCCCATGATCCTTGTGAAAGTCATAGTATTTGTTTTTATCTCTGGTTTTTCGGGGAGATCGTAACCTTGGAGGCCATTTAAGCTCCTTCATATCCCTTATCTCCATCAGTATGTTGGCCCTATAAGTGTTCAGGTGGGTAAATGGCCTAGGTGGTCCTTCCTGCTTCTTCTTAGCTCGAGCATGATCTTGTCGCAAGTTCGGCTCTTGTGGCCTCTTAAGTTAGGATTTCTCAGAGCTCGGGCTAGCCTTCATTGCCTTCTCCATATTGATGTATTTTTTACCTTGGATTAGGAGCTCCATCACTGACTTCGAGTGTGTCCTAGATAAAGACATCCTGAAGGCTTCATACCTTACTGCATATGTTAGAGCTGAAACAGTTGTTGTAATGTGAAGGTCGGGTATCTATAACCTTTCTTTGTTGAATCTCATCATGAATTTATAAACGATCTCATTTGGACCTTGACAGAGCTGTATGAGGGTAGTTGCTGTCTTCTTGATGTGCTTACTATTTGCATAGAAGGCGGAGAACTTAATAGCAAGGTCTGAGAATGATACTACAGAGTTAGGCTCCAATGTGGTGAACCAATCCCTAGCGGCATTGGTCAATGTTTGCGGAAAGGCCATATACATTACTAGATCTCGTGCAACCTATAGGTTCATGACATTTGTGTACACATTGAGATGGTTGATGGGGTCAGTGGTCCTATCGTACTTTTATATACCGGAGAATTTGAACAATAGGCCCTCCACTATACTTTATTGCTCTAGTGTGAATGGTGTGTTAGGGAACACTATCGTTCCCTGGGTATTCTATTGTAGTCCAGCCATAATCCCATCTTGTATGATCCGAGTAAGTTCGCTCGAGTCAGTAGTAATCAATCTTGAGGTCGAGGCTACTGGGGGTATGCCCGAGGCCCTAGATCCACCATTGTCATGGGTATTACGGGTATCCCGAGCTCGAGCATCATTCATGAAACCTTTCGGTTGGGCAGATATAAGTGCTAGTGCCAGAGCCTGGGAGTATTTTTTTAGCTCAGTAGTTGAATCAGCGTAGCAACTTGCTGATGAAGTTCTTCGAATGCTCCAGCGATAACCACTGCTGATTGAGGAATTGGTACTACTGATGACTCTTCTTGATGGATTGGGGGTTCCATAACAGGGGATTGGTTTGTAGCGGATGAGCTTGTTTGATGAAGACATAAACGTGTATTCACCATAAGTTTTGGTAGCGATTCCCACAGACGGCACAAATGATGCTACCAAAAATCGTACCTGTTGAATTCTGAACGTAATCTTCCGGTACTTGAGATAAAGGTATTGAGGTATGTCCTCGTCGCCCCTCCAATGCTTAAGTCAGAGAGAGAAATATGGGAGATGATATTTGCTGAAAAATATATGAAAAAACGTAACTGAATAATGACTCGAGGCTCCATATTTATAGAGCTAGGTAGTGGTACATTCCTAGTAGGACTCAACATCCTTATTTTTAGAAATTATTATTGGGATTAGTGTTCGATTAAAACTAGAAGTCTTATCCTACATTACCTGCAGTGTTGGATTAAAACTGAACTGCCTAACGATTTTAACATCATATTCGGCTTTGAAAACATGTGAAATAACTATTGTAATCACATGGGCTGACGTTTCGATGCCAACATATAGTTACACTTCTGCCATAAAGGTCTCTCATGCTCTTCACAAAGTTGCCTCTATGTCCAAGGGCTCTCTTTGAAATAAGACTCACATTTACATCCGACACTTCTCCCTAAATGGGACGTAATTCAGTATTCAAAGGTTAACCTCTACATTCAGGGCTTTTCCCAATATGGGACCTAGCCTCTACTTTCAAAGCATACTGGGCATTTGGTTTCAATTTTGTAAAACACCCAAAACTTGTTTGGTTTGATATTTTTGAAAACAAGATTAACTTTATAAAACATTTTGAGTGTTTAATTCAATATCTCCTTTCAATTGTAAATCCAACTTACCCAATTAACCCATTGTCATGAAATAGGTATCCCATCATTTATAAAGATGGTTGGTACTGGAACTCCCTACCACCAAAAATGGCCACAGCATCGGGACCACCACCACCTCCTACGTCGATCCACCTTTCCTATCATCCGTTCGGTAGGTGAGGTAAAAGAACTTTACTTTCAAGAATTTATTGTTATAATGTTAGTATAATTATCGAATATGAATGATTCATTGAAAATCACGATTGTTCAATTTAATATATTGGGATTTTCAAGGTACATACTTTATTTATATTAGGATTACCGGAGGACGTGAAGGAAAGAGAGTTACAAAATTAGTTGAGGTGGTTATTAGGGTATGACTTATGAGGCTTCTCAAGTTAATTTTAAGAATTAAACTACTTATACACTCTTTGTGTATAATAAGTTTGATATTCCCTGATGTGTCAAAATCTATGTCATTGATTGTTTAATGTATTGTTAAAATCAATGCATAAAAAGTTACCACCTCTCAATAATATCAAACTTGATGTACATATAGCAAAACTTTAATAAAAGGAGAACATACAGTGTGTTTTGCACTTTTATCATTGTACATCATGTTCTTGCTACCAAAGATGCCCTTCAGATCATCGTTTAAGCTCTTAAATTTTTGATTCTTTCAATTGGATCCCTTATTTTGAATGTTTGGAGGCATAAAACTGCGTTTTTTGGGAGGATTTTTTTAAGGTTTAGGATATGATTTTTGAAGCAGAGTCAAAATCTATATTGTACACCAGATGTCAAAGTGGAATCTTTACTTAAAAAAGGGTGACCTTTAGTTTTTTTGTTAGTTTTTTTAGAAATTGTTGACGTATAAAAATGAGGCCCAATTAAATGGACGAAGGAGTGAAGCCCCAGTTAGGAAATTCGAAGGACAGGCTCAAGTGAGACCATGTAAAAGGCCCAAGACAGAATTATGTAGTAGAGGCCCATCATCGCCCAAGTATACAAGACGCCCAAGCTCTGGGTGAATATAGCACTTTATGAATATTTAGGGCGACGGTACTATTATCGCCCAAGCCTGAGAAACGCCCAAGAGCTGGACAAATTGTTATCTTAAACGACGGTTACTACAAAAGTTAATGGGCAACCTCATCATGTTCCATGATCCAGGAAATCTCAGTTACAAGCAGTTCAATAGTAAAAGTAATGACAACAGTTAGAACGGTTGTTCCATGACAAGTCACCCATGATGAAGAATGTAGGTAGTTATAGGACGACCAACAGTTTTAGGCGGTTCCACGATGACAACTGTCAGAGGAGTATAAAAGAGAAGAGAAGGCATAGAAGAAAAAGACCCCGAATCAAACACTCTCGAACAAAGAATATGTAATTTTCATTTCCTTTACTTTTATCGCATTTAACTTTCAACTGTTTTGTATGCTTGCGCTTGTTGGAGGCATTTCGCTTCTCGTCGATTGTAAATCTTCATCAATAAATCACCCGTTTTTGAGACTTTATCTCAAGAGGTCTGTTCCTTACACAATCATCTGAACCATCTCTTAACTATTAACGAAACCTGACTTTCTGCGTGAAACAATTTGGTATACCCAATAGGACAGTTTGGTGTTTGAAGATACAAAAAGTGAAAGCAATATGTCTCATAAAAGCTCGGATAAAGAGCCAGCAATCTAAGGACTAGTCCAGTCTGTAATTGAACGATATGAGGAGTAGCAGAACTCTCCAGAAACAGATGGATAGAGTCAAAATCATTACGAACCAATGACGAATTTTAGTCATCTTGCCATGCGCGCATTACTAAGTGAACTCACACAAGACGTCGTTGAGTAGGTAAACCTGCGAAATGTTCATAACATGGAAAAGTTTATTCAAATGGGAATGTACATTATAACAACATGGCCAAACAACTAAACAATCTGAACGAAATCATGAATAAGTTAGTGAGACAAATGTGTCAACCAGTTATGCCAAGTATAGGGAATTACTTTCAAGCTAGAACGATTACAGGTCCTAATTCCCTAGTCCTAAGTCCAAACCAAGGAATAGAACCACCCTTTGGACCATCTACTTCAATCCAGGGATTGGTAGAATGGCTAACTTGAATATTGGTAACGGAGCATCAAACTTGGAGGGTAACCCAAATCCAAGAGATAATGTCCAAACTAATGGACACAACACTACGCACATTAATGGTGGCGGGAGTACTGAGGTTAATGGTAATAATGTTTTAAATAACGGTATCCCTACCACAAACCAAGTACCAAATATTAGGCCTCAAGTGATCTCACCAATGAATCGGCCCGTAGGAGTCCCATATGATCCCAACATTATGTTGATGAATCAAATTACACAAATAGTACAAGATCAAATGGCTTTTGGAATGCGTTCTTTTACCAGGCCAACTTTTACAAAGCCATATCCTGATTGAATAGATCAAGCATATCCGTGGCCTAGAGGATACAAGGTATCGGAATTCTCATTATTTACCGATCTAGGAGAAGTTTCCACCTTGGAACATATAGGGCGAGTCACACTACAATGTGGCAAGGTAACTGATTACCATAGGATGAGACTATTCCCTAGTTCGTTAATAGGGGTAGACTTTTCATGGTTCATTAACTTGCCGGTAAATTCTTTCCAAACATGGCAACAATTGGAGTAATTGTTCCACGCTTAGTTTTACAAAACTGAATCTGAAGTTATTTTGGCCGATTTGACGAATTTACTTCAATTGCCAAATAAATAGGCAGAAAACTTCCTCCAGAGGTTTAAGACAGCTAGGAGTAAGTGTTTTCGTTAGAATTGCTCAAAGCTGTTTAACCTTTGATTTAAGAAAGAAATTCCAAGACAGGGAATTAACTGATCTCTTTCAGTTGAGTGCAAACGTGATTAGGTATGAGCGTCTAGTAAAAGAAGAAGAACAAATGAAAAACTCTAGTAGAGGGACTTATTATAGATACCCAAACTTTGATGTTCATACTGTTAATGACGAACATTATGATCAGATCGAAATATGCTTGGCCGAATTGGTTAAAGGAAACGCATATACTTGTCCTATGATGGTCAAATCTAAACTTTCGGAGGAGAATGAGCCTATAAAAGATGAAAACAAAAAGGCTAGTGTGTTCTCATTTGACGTAACCAAAGCTGACCTTATATTTAACAAGTTGTATAAGTTTAAACAGATAAAGTTGAGTAAAAACATAAGTTGTCAGACCCTGAACAAATTAAGGGTAAAAAATATTGTAAATGAACAATGCATGGTCACATATGACTAATAATTGTCTGGTTTTTCGTCATGTGTTACAGGATGCCATTGAGTCAGGGTGAATCACGTTTGAGGCTAAGAAGAAAATGACAGTTAATGAAAATCATTTCCCACAACCAATTGGGTTTGAATATGGTGACATCAGGTTTCAAAAAAAAGTTGTCAAAATTCAAATTGGTAGTAGATGATGGAGAAGAAGATTCTAAATCACATCCCAGTATCTTTGAATGTCTCAAAGGAAAAGAATCCAGAAAAGACGAAGGTATCTTGTGTGCTAGATGCAGAGGAGAAGTGAATGAAAGACCTGGAACAGGGCGATATTACCATCGTCCTAACAGTAGGCCAAGTTTCCAACGCGGTGGAGGACATAATATGCCATTATATGGGAAATTGCCTTTCGAGAGGCAGCTCAGACTGATAAACAATGGGAGAATGTTCATGCCGCAACCTCGCCAGCCGAATGTATGGCATTCGTTCCAGTATAATGCAAGAAGAGTTGTACCCTTTAACGAAATGACCAGAACCCAACAAAGGCGTTTCCAATGGAAGTACGGACGAATGATAAGACAACAACAGGGATTGTCACGTCCTAAAGCGCCTAAACTGCTTGAGGTGGCTAACCAAAATGTCCTCAAAGATGACAAAGAGGCTAGTATGGGTGAGTCAATGGAGGAATTGCCAGAGAATTCTTCTTGGAGATCAAAATTTGAGCGTGCAAAGAAGGACGAAAATGAAGAGGATCTAACCCTCGCCATTCAGTTTGGTATGATACCTCATGTTATGGCTAATAATTACTTACTAGCCAATGAATTCAAAAGTAAGGAAAACGAAGATGAGGAGGAATGAGATAATGAGGAAGAAGCTTGTGTGCTGGAATGTGAAGAAGGCCAAACGTCTCACAAGGTATATGGTGAAGAAAAAAGTAACGGCATGACTGACGTTGAAGAAGAAATCGATTTATAAGCAGAAAGGAAGAGGAGAGGAGAGGAGTGTTTCACAACACTTTACTGAAGCAACTGTATCAGGAAGGTATCCACGAGGTATATTTGTTAGGTGAACCATCCGGATGTACTTTTGACTTCTATGTATTGTTTGGGATGCCCAAGAGAAAGGTAAGAGTGTCTCTCTCTAAGAAATATGGGTCGCCTCCAAGAATATTGCCTCCCCTTATAGGTTGGGTAACTGAAGAAGAAGCATTGGAAGAAAGTAAACATGAAGTCCAAGAAGAAAATGCTTAATGTAAAATATTGCACGTGGACTTGTCACAAGGAAATAACTCGACGGAAGATAAACATGAAGTGGAAATAGATGCATCCGAAAAGGTCATCTTTAAGAGACAAACCGTGAAATTGATCAAGCACTTAATGTTATTGTACGTGAAAGCTTTAGTCAATGTTATACCTGCTTCAAAAGTGCTCATCGACAATGGAGCAGCCATAAACACTATTTTGTCCAGAATGATGAGAAAATTTGCAAAGATAGAGAGTTATATGATCCTAACAGAAGTTATTCTTACCAGCTTCAATGGAGGAGCAACTTCAGCTAAAGGGGTGAT
The DNA here is from genome assembly GCA_903798355.1 of Fraxinus baroniana. Classification (NCBI taxonomy): domain Eukaryota; kingdom Viridiplantae; phylum Streptophyta; class Magnoliopsida; order Lamiales; family Oleaceae; genus Fraxinus; species Fraxinus baroniana. The sequence continues at coordinate 18,788 of CAIGRO010057907.1, forward strand.
GCAACTAGACATAAGTCCCAACAGAAGTCATTCTTACAAGTTTCAATGGAGGAGCAACTTCGGCAAAAGGAGTTATGCCGTTTGATATAACTGTGGGAACAACCACCAGGACCACAGTTTTCTTTGTGATGGATGGTCCTACTAGTTAAAACGTGTTACTAGAAAGAGATGGATCATCGGGAGCTGTTGCATAACTTCATCGCTTTACCAATGTCTAGTTTTCTGGAACGACAAAGGCAAAGTCGAGGTAGTGCAAGCAGACCACAGACCCTTTGTCGCAGAAATAAACTCGGTGGAAAGGTTCATGTATGAAGGGAATTATGGATCTGTCAGGATAGTGCAAGATGGGGAAAAACTCAAATTATCACATAGAGGAAGAGCCATTTTCAGCAGACGCGCTTACTAAAATTTTTAGTCAAATGAGGCCAAACATAGTGGCCCTTAAGGAGCCAGTAATTGGCAAAAAGATAATCAAGTAGCTTTAATGATTATCAGCGGCAAGAAAATATGGTCGATATTCAGGCCTTCAAAGCCAAACTGATAGCTTTCAATAATGAATGTAAAGATAGGATGAAAGAAGAAGCAGCACTTACGATGTTGAGAAATAAGGTAGTAGTATTCGAATTGGAGCATGATATTGGCTGAGAAATCAACAAGGTGGATTGTTTAGATGAGGAAGTGCCAACAAGGAACATAGACGATGAAATCATGAGGATCACAAAGTCCGGGCATGCTCAAGCACATGACCCTTTAATAAAACTGAACATTGGCGATGAAGGGAAAGATCGTCCAACATTTGTCAGCCAGATGCTTAGTCAAGAGGTAAGTAACAAGTTAATCGCTTTATTAAAGTAATATAAGGATTGTTTTGCTTAAGAATATGAACACATGTCTGGTTTAGATAAAAGTTTGGTAGAACATAGGTTACCAACTAAGCCAAATTTTAAGCCTCATAAACAACCTCCTAGGCGTTTTGCCCCTAATGTGTTGCCTGAAGTAAAGAAAGAAATAGAACGATTGTTACAAGCGGGATTTATTAGAACAACCAGATATGTTGAGTCGTTGTCTAATATTGTGCCAGTGTTAAAAAAGAATTGTAGTATTAGAATGTGCATAGATTTTAGAAATTTAAAATTAGCAACACCCTTTCTACTTATAAGTTACGGATCGGTAGATTCTTTAGTAGATTCCCGAACACGTAATGTATTCTTTCATGGATGGATACTCAAGCTATAACCAAATCTACATAGCTGAAAAAAATATATACATAAAACTGCATTTAGGTGTCCTGGGGCTTTAGGATGCTTTGAATGGATAGTTATGTCTTTCGGCCTGAAAAATGCAGGGGCAAATTATCAAAAGGCAATGAACTTAATTTTTCACGATATGATGGGTAAATTCATTGAAGTATATGTGGATGATATAATGGTCAAGTTCGTTAAGGAGGAATGCCATTTTGAACAGTTGAAACGCTTATTTGAGTGAATGAGGCAGTACAAACTAAAATTGAACCCTCTCAAATGTGCATTCGGTGTTAACGCGGGGAAGTTCCTTGGTTTTTTAGTGTACAAAAGAGGAATTGAACTTGATGAGAATAAAGGAAGGGCCATTTTAGAAGCCAAATCGCCTAGTAACGAGAAAGAATTGTAAAGGTTTCTAGGTCAAATAAACTTTTTGAGAAGTTTTATCTTTAATTATGCAGGGCGAACGAAAGTTTTTCACCTCTTTTAAAACTGAAAAATCAGGACGAGTTCGTCTGAAGGAAGAACATCAAAGGACTTTTGATAGCCTGAAAACATATTTGTCAAGTCCACCAGTGTTAGTATCACCTATCCAAGAACGGCCAATGAAAGTATACATATCGGCTGAACAAGAATCGATAGCCGGAATGGTCGCGCAAGAAGACCAGTTTGGTGAAGAAATGACGATTTACTATTTGAGTAGACAGTTAACAAAACTAAGGGTTTATTTACGACCTGTAACTGTTTATTTAGTTTCTAATGTCAATTTGGTTAAATATATGTTTTCTCGCCCTATTTTACATTAAAGGATTGGCCTTTGGTCTTTGGCGTTATCGGAGTTTGAAATAAAGTATATACCCCAAAAGGTAGTTACAAATCAGGCATTAGCTAACTTTTTGACTGATCATCCATGCCTTGACGTGCCTAAAGAAATAGAATTGGAAGTTGATTCGTTTGAATTAAAACCTTGGGTCCTATACTTTGACGGATCAAAAACTTCTGACGGATCAAAAACTTCTGGAGGTGCAAGGGTGGGAATAGTTTTAACAAATCCTTTAGGGTTTATTATAAGTTTGCTTTCACTTTGGATAGAATGTGTACCAATAATCAAGCTGAATACGAAGCATTGATTGTAGTTTTAGAATTGTTAATAGAGTTGGGAGTAAAGAATGTTATCATTAGGGGCGATTCCAAATTAGTAATTTACCAATTGATTGGTGATTTTAAATGCCAGTGGTTTTGTCATAAGTCAGTACGAGATCACCCAAGAATTATTGGAAGAACTTGATCAAGTGGAGCTTCAATACGTTAAAATGATGTATAATGACTTAGCAAACGAATTAGCTCAAATGGCTTTGGGTTATTCAGAGGTACTAAATTTGGAATCCACTTGTGAATATGGAGTAATATTGTCAGTAGTACAAAGGAGGGGAAAAAAAGGATTGATGTTCATTGTATACAAAATGGAGATGCAATAGATTGGATGACAAAAATAAAACAATGCTTGAAAGAACCTGACAAAGAAGGTAATAGGAAAATGAGGTTGCGCTCATTAAATTACCTACTAATAGATGAGGAGCTATTCAAGAAATGCTCAGATGGTGTTTTATTAAAATGTGTGAGCTTGCAGGAAGCGAAAACAATCATGGTCGAGGTACATGAAGGAATATGTAGAGCCTATCAGGCTGGCCAAAAAATGAGATGGTTAATTGTAAGGAGTGGATACTTTTGGCCCAAATGGGAGAATCATGGGTTCAGTATGTAAATAGTTGTTTAACATGCCAAAGGCATGATCCAATACAAAGAGCGCCAGCAAGAGAAATGACACCCATTATCAAATCTTGGCCATTTAAAGGTTGGACGATATATTTGACAGTGAAGATTTATCCCAAGTCGCCCAAGCAACATACGTTTATAATAGTTGTGATAGATTTCTTTTCTAAATGGGTGGAGGCAACACCTTTAAAAGAGACTTTCCAGAAGAATATTATAGACTTTATTCGTGGCCAAATTATTTATAAATTTGGGATACCACAAACTTTAATGATGGATCACTGAAGTTCTTTAAATGGGAATCAAGTGAATGAATTCTTGAGTGAGTTTGGAGTTAAGCTAGTAAACTCTACACCTTATTACGCCCAATCTAATGGACATGTAGAATCTTCTAATAAGATTCTAAAAAATATCGTAAGGGAAATAATAAGTGAAAATGCCAGAAATTAGCACGAATGTTTAATTAAAGTTTTATGGGCTTATAGGATGTCACCACGTTCAAGTACCAAAGTGACTCATTTTCAACTTACTTATGGATAAGAAACGGTGTTGCTCATGGAAATCAATGTGCAGTCAACTAGAGTAGGCTTACAAAGTATGACAAATGATCACCCAATTGAGAAGGACCATATAAAGTGAAATTGTGTTGCCTAATGGAGCGTACCATTTGGAAGATCTAGATGGCACGAAGCATGTAAGATTTATTAATGGTAAATATTTAAAAAAATATGTTCCTTCAATATGGGGAAGTGAACAGATATAGAGAAAAATCAAAATGTTAGGCACACCATGTCATCAAAACAGGTAAAGCGAGTTGGACAACTACATTCAAACGAAATAAAAGCGAAGCACGCTTAAATAAATCTTTCATTATCAAGTACTTCTTACAAACCAAGGGATACAAAATACAAATGGTCTATAAGCTGCAATTGGAAGTAATCTATCATGTTCTTCTATCAGTTACTACAGGAAAAGGGTAGGTTGGCCTCTATTGCCTTCAAATATCGCTGCAATGACAGGCAANAAAATACAAATGGTCTATAAGCTGCAATTGGAAGTAATCTATCATGTTCTTCTATCAGTTACTACAGGAAAAGGGTAGGTTGGCCTCTATTGCCTTCAAATATCGCTGCAATGACAGGCAAGTGGGCAAAGAAGCACTCTCAACAAGCAATTGTTTCACATCGAGAACTCCCCCTGGAGATCTAAATGGAAAGAGCGTTGAGAAGACCTTCATTGACTAGAGAATATTTTCTATATCTTTCATACCAAAGAAAGTATCAAGGCAGATGGTAAAATTGAGGAAAGATTAAATGGTTCATTGATGTTAGAAATGAAGATAATTAATCTGTTGGATGTAGGAAATCGATCATATGAACGCCATTTGATGGCAATAGATTGGTTATGTGAAGAATGGGGATGAAAATGACAAATATATAACAAGCACGCAACTTTATAGAGGGTTGAAGGCGAAGGGACGGAATACGAATGGCCGATACATGCGTAGTAACCGAAATTGAAGGTCCAAATATTAAAGAAAAGACAGAACATCAAAAGTTTCATTCCATGTAAAGATTTCACAAGGGAAAATGTGCATGAATACGACACAAGGTTAGTAATTAAATTTTTGGGGAGTATTGTCAATTAAAGAAAACATCAATTATGTTGTGTCAAGAATTCATGCAAAAGATGTTACACAAATAAATAAATTGACTACTCCATTGATAAAATTGGCTGCCAGTAAATTTTTAGCCAACGACAACTGCCATTATAAAATTACAAGAACAAAGTATGAGACGATATCGTCCTACAATGGAAGTCAAAAATGTTAATTGGAGTTTGCCCCCAAAGAAAGCGCATCTGCTCTCTAAATTTTTCCCATTCATCGCCATATTTAGTGGAGGCAGTGGATAGCTCGGTCATAAAGTCCTCGTCAACTTCTAATCTTGAGTAACGCTGAACCAAAGATTTGCTTCGCTCAACTTCTTGGGAAGCAGCACGCTTTTTGGCAGCTAGCCTAGCCTTGCAGTAGTCCATCTTTGCTTGAAGTTGTTTCATCTCTACGGCCAGACTCATCATCAAAGAGTCTTCAACCACAACCTCAGAGGAGATTTCGTCTAGACTGATCTTGGCCTTCTCAATATCTCGATGCAAAGACTCTTTTTCATTTACAGCACGAATATACTGAGTCTTCTTGGCTTTTAACTTGACATTTCTGGCCAGGAAAGAACTGATCTCTGAATGGATAATCTTCAACGTCAGCTTAAAATCAGATGAAATTTTGAGCGAAGGAAGCTCAAGTGCTTGAGTCATTTTTGCACTTAAATGCTCAAATTTATCTTTTAGATGGAAACACTGTCCTTGTTGATATCTATATCCATGAAGGAAACATATTTAAGCACTGATTGCTTGAGAAAGTTCATGTTCTCTTCCGAGAATGCAGTAGATGAAGTAGAAGGACGAATGGCTGAAGAAGAATGAGAAGTAGTGCTTACCTTTACTTGTTCCCAAAAGGTAAACAAGTCCTGAATGGAGCGTGAAACGGAGTCAGTGTCCTGCAAAGAAAATGCAAATAGTTAGCATTTTCGTTACAGTAAATGAAGCAAGATGAAAGGCGAAACGGAGGCTACCTCGTCAGTGGCTTTGGAGAATTGGGGCACATCACTAGTTGATCCAACCACCTGTGGGGACTCCCCTTTATCTGAACTAACAAGCTCTTCCACAATGGGCAGATTTACCGGAACCTCTACAAGAATCAAGCGATAATGAGTTAAAAACCAACACTGCAAACAAGGGAAAAGACTACAAAACCCGTATTACCTTTCGGTTCAATGCATGGGGGATCAGCACCCTGAAAAGGTGGAAGTTCTCCAATCGACTGTGCGATCAAAGACTCTTGGCCTGTAGGTAAAGTACCTTCTCCAGATGACTTTGATGGAGAAGCTTTAGTAGAAGGTGGCGGAATAAGGACCAGTGAAGGCAAAGTCTTCAAATGAGAAGTCAAGCTCTTCTAAAAAATCTAGGCAAAACGTTAACACATGAAGGGTTTTTTCATAAATGATCAGACTCTAAAAAAAACAAATTCAAATACCTTCCTCCTGATGACGAGAGGGGTATCATCATCGGGCAAGCTTGGCGAAGCTGAAGCTGGCCGTTTGCGACTGGAAACATCCTTGGTCGTCCCAGTTTGAGCAGATGAAGAGCCGGTGGAATAAGATTCATTGCAGAGTGTTTAACGCGAGCCGATGGGACTTTGAAGGAGAAACATGATTCTTGGACGCTAGACGAATGGCAGGAATTGGAGAAACGGAAGAAGCCCCTAGCCTCTCCAACAAGTGGAAAGCGCGGTTAGCATTAGTTGCAAATAACCTATGCTTCACTGACGGCCAGAATTGTTCGAGTGAACAACACAAGTAGGATTAAAGGGGGTGTCACGCGTTTTATGCAACGTGAATTATACCGCAAGTTAGGGGTGTCCAAAATATCTGAATCGAACCGGACCGAACCGAATCGAACCCGAACCGAGCGGTTCTTCATAAGTTAAAGACTCGAACGAGTACCCGAATTGAGAACCGAAAGATTTGGGTCGGGTCTCGGGTCTAGACCAAGAACCGAAGAATCGAATGAGACCCGAAACTAAATAATTTTTTTATTGAATTAATTAAATTATTTTATTTTTTCTAAATAAATTAACAAATTAATTAAATAAATCAGATCATTTCATAATTTTAATTTTAAAGCCCAAATCATTTTAAAACTCATTAGCCCATTT
>CAIGRO010057956.1:0-11416 GCA_903798355.1 Fraxinus baroniana
GTAAATTAACGTATAGTCAATATTGATTGGGTTGATTAACAAACCTATTTAATTTTTGTTAACAAGTCATTACAAACCGATCAATCCAACCCAACCCGACCGATACTTGATTAGGTTGTGTTGGGTTGGGTTGGATTTTAACATTTACACGGATTGGGTTGGGTTAAATTTTGATCAAATCGATCATATTGAGTTGGGTTTGGGTTGAAGCTAAAATCGACCCAACCCACGCCCACCCCTACTACTTAGGAATGTCAAAGTTTGGACACTTCCTAAACGAGCTTTTAAGCCTCTCTCATGCCTCTAGATATGTCCCAAAATCCATCTGTTTGAAAGTATGAACTTCATTCCGAGTTTGATGGACTCTAGATAGCGGGAAGAATTTCATTGTAAACTTTTTTACTATGTCATACCAAGAAGACGTTCCCTGGAGGTAATGAGTACATTCATGCTTTTGTGCCTCCTCCAAGGTGCGAGGGAATAAGTGCATTCTAAATACATATGCTGACATCCCTTTATGATTGATAACTTTGCACAACAGGAGAAACGCTTGAATATGCTCATTTGGATTTTCTATAGCTTTGTTGAAGAATTTAATGTCATGATGATCTAGAAAATAATGATGGCATGTGGTCGAATGTGGAAGTTAGCATTTCAAAGGGCGGGTAGATGATAGGAGGTAGTAAATACTAGTACATGCATTGGATTCACATAATCCCTTACTAATATTCAGCCCTTGTTGGCAATAGGCATCTATGGAGCTAGTGGTGATTGTTGAATCAGGCCCTAAATTTGATTTTGATTTTGATTTTGATTCTCAGTCATTATCCTTGTTTTTCTTTGTTCTCTTCTATGTTGGCTGAATATTCTTTCGATCTTGAGGTCTGTGGACCTAGTTAGAGTCTTGAATAAGCGGATGACAACCTGAAAGAAGTGATACACAAATAATTCAAGAAGTATAATGAATAACCTAAAAAAAGAAAAAGTATCGAATTTAATATAAACTAAAATTAAAACCGTTTATTCCTCGAGAACGATACAAAAAACTTATTCAGCAAAATCCTACAAGCGTACGGGATCGTTGACAAATAATTTTGATGTATAAATAATTAAGAAACTAAAGAAATTACTAAATTAACGATTCTTGAATAAAAAATAATAAAGTTCATCATCCATCAAATATAATGAAAAACTTAGTCTAACATTATTATAATTAAATTACACAAGAATAATGATAAAAAAAAAAAATCACCCGAAAATAAGAAAAATGAAAGAAGTATGAAAAATTCACGTTCTTAGCTCAAAATCTTGAAATCGGGCTATGAATTTTCAAAATTATTGTATGATTCATCTTGAATTGACATATAGACTTTTTTTTTTTCACTTCCAAAATATATAGAATATGATGAAATTTAGGTCGAATTGAGTATCACCATATTCTGGTCGAGTTTTGGTATTGAAATGATACAAAAATATTGCATTGAGTTGCTATCAAAACAAAAAGAAGGAAAATCATATTTTCCCCATTTTTATACTTGGGCGCGTGCCAAGGCATAATCTGCAGGCAAGGGCGCGCACCTTGGTCTCTCTAATGGGCAACTTTCACTAATTTTTGTTATAACTTTCTCTTTTGATATTCAATTGAGGTAATTTAGAATACGTTGGAAAGGTAACTCAAAGAAATACAATTCTTATAGAACTATCATTTTTTCCAATTCAAATGTTTACTATGCCAAAAATGAGTTTTTATTTGAAGCTGAAAATCCGGAGCATAACTCTTTCAACCGGAAATCGACATTTGATAATATTTTGATTATATTTCATTCTTTTGACTTATTTTCTCATCAAATTGACACCTAATACTCTCAAATCTTCATCATGAGGTCCATTACGATTTTTGAGTATTTGCACTTTAGTCCTCACACTTTGGATTTCATCATTTTCCTCTATTTTTAGCTTGTTTTCTCCTTCTTTTTTTTTTTGTCAAATCATGAATCTTACCTATTAAACACAATACATAACAAATTAGGTAATATTCTGATCCAAGAATTATAAAATTCGTTATTTAAGGTCTTGAATTAGTGTATAAAATACACTTATCAATATTCTATACAAAGACGTATCCAAACCACCCGCCCCACAACTTAGTGTTGATCTTCTTTGGGCTTCATTTCACCATTAAGGAGCTTGTGTCTACTTTTCTTGGTTTGATCCACCTATGCATCCGAACATACATTAATACTTGGATTGTTGCAAAACATGGATAAGATTCAAGAGCAATAGAGGAAATGGAGAAGATGATGCAAAATAATTGAGATAAAATGGTTTGCACAACATTAAAGGTGGTTTCGGTTGACAAATTTACAAATAATAATAATAAAAAAGATTAACAAGATCATTGTGATTTCCTTGTTCGCCTTGTTCTTGGAGGTGTCAAAAGAACGTGCTTTCCTCTAACACCAACTAGTTTTTTACTTTCCTTTTGTACTTCTTCTTGAAAGAGTTTTGTAACTTAAGGATCTCCTCCTTCCTTCTTTTGAAACAAATCCCTTAGAAATTACTCAATTAAATTATATTGGTGGCTACTTGGATTAGTTTCTATAGGCACTGAGCAATTTGTTATTAGCTCGTGGACGGATGCTCGAAGGGTGCTGAAGCCTATAGCTTGGGTCGACCATGTTAGTGTTGTGTGCATTCTAGCTTTCTAATTCTGGGATAAACTTTTACGAGAATAATTGACAATGTCTAGATAGTCTTCATCGTTTCAATTTGGCATTTGGATCTTCGGATCGACTTTTCTTTATGCAGAATATCAATGTTGTTTATTTCCTATGTTAAAATATTGTAAAATGACGAGTTTCTCATCATTTTGAAATAAACAAAAGGTAGGAAAAATATAATTGCAAGTAGGAGGTCCCAAATTTTTCGAAAATTACAAACAAATCACTTAAAATAATTTAAAGCAAATTAACGAGAGAGAGAGAGAGAGAGAGAGAATCATCTTCCAAATCAATACCACATACCCCTGTCCTCCACCACCGTCACTACCCTTGGCCATCACCACCATTGGACTTGCACATACATCTCCTATGTACGACATTACAGCTGAAAAAGCATTTCTTCCACATTTTCCTAACCTTTGATTTTTTTTTATTTTTTTTTTCTAATTTCTCTATTTTCCCCAAGTCTAGTATTCTGCACGAATATAAGCTCTTGTATGCGGTCGAACTTACATGCATTGGAAGCACACAAGATTTTTCGGCCAAAGGCTCCGGAGGTTTAGCAACCGATTCTAACGCTTAATCCCCCATTGAGCATCTCTAAGCATATTGCTCAAATCACCATAAAACCCAAAAAATAGGCAAAGATCAAGTGCAGCAAAAAATCAGCAAAGGGTTCACGAAACCCTAATCTTTCAAACTCTCTTTACAGCAATCACTCATAAAATATTATGTATTACTAAACTCTTCTCTCAATTTACAACAATCTCACAAAGAAATCACTCAAAGATCATCTAGTTGACAACCAATAATATGCACACGGAGAGATATTACAAAGACGAAAAGAGACAGAGTGCAAGAGTAAAACCCTAAGAGATATGCATTAAAAAAAAAAAAAAAATTGAAAGAATGAAAGACAAATAGATTTGCTCCAGGTTTCTTGATGGATAATCTATTTTTTGTATTTCCTGGTTCATCTTGTGGTGATCGAATCTATGAGAGGTAAGAGTCCACCTTTAGTGGCTCGTACATGGGATCATGGATTGAAGGTGGAGACGAGGTGCTCAATATGTATTTCGTTTTCTTCTTGTTTTTCAGGAACATCTTGGTTGATTGGATCATTCTCTAAATAAAGTTTAGAGTAGGACATAAAATGGTGATTTAAGGCCAAATCCTAGATCAGTGATGAAGGCTAATTGTAGATAGAAAGGGTGAGTTACAGCTCTTGTAATTGATTCAAAAGACCTTGGCTTGTGTAGATATACAATACAATATCCCTCTTCTATTAAAAGAGGGAATCCTCCGTGCACTGTTCATTCAGGACGTATTTTCCATTTCCTATTTTATGCTCCCTCTTCATAAGAAATTCTTCTCTGGTCAAAAAGTAGGCGGTGAGAGCTCATAAAGACAAATTGTTGGGGCAAAATTAAATTGAAGAAAAGAAAAAGGAAAATCTTTTTATAAAAATTTCGTCAAAAATGTAGGCGGCGAGGCACGGTATTTCCTTATATAGTGAAATTGGTTTGGTTTGATAATTTTTTTTTGTTTTGCATGTAATAAAGTGAACAAAATGCTAGGGAAAATTTAAATTGAAGAAGAGAAAAAGGAGAATTAAAAGAAGGTAAAAAAAAAAAAAGATAATAACTCCCCGTGCACGCACGAGGAGATTGCACGGGGGAATTACTTCTCCTCGTGCGTGCACGGGGAGATGCAACTTAATTTTTTTATTATTATTATTATTATTATTTAAACATGTTACTAAAAATATTATTTTTTCCTCATTTCATCATATTTGATATTGGTAAAAAAAAATTTATTTCCAACAGATAAACTCTTCAACTCATACACGAAAATACTCCCGCGACCTGATCGGGTAGGTCGATCCCTATCGGGAGCGTTGCTCCCGAACCCCCACGAGGGGCAGCTCGACCCCCACGACTTGACCGGGCAAGTCGATCCTCGTCGGGGGCGTTGCATTTACTTGGATAATTTAAATTGTCCAAATCTAACATTCAAGATATAATTCACGATAATTTAACATATGTAACATACTAACATTACATTCAACATAACCCAACCCTGCATTGCACGGGCACAAAACTAGTAATGCAATAAAAGCATCAAGAAGTTGTTGCAGCAGTGATACTCAAGAAAGGAAGTCAATTCAGCAAGAGCAACCACTATTTATTGCAGTTACACAACACACTGATATCTTTGATGACTTGGAGACCTTATAATTCTTTTGTCTTACAGGAGATCCATCTACATTTGGCTTGACTCCAAGAGCAAGATTTGGCCTGAGACATGGAGGATAATTGTTGAATCTTGCATCAATTATTCTGCGCTCACCAAATTTCTTCCAAGAGCTGCTCTCTTCTAAGCACAGTGACCTTGCCATGGACTTCAGAAGTTTTTCTATCTGTTGTATCCTTGTAGTGCACTTATCATTGAACTTACATTATATAAACTAGAAATAAATCACTCAACTTTATTTTTATTAAAACTCTGTTTGATGGCCATTATTGAGAAAAAATGATGTTTTAAATAGTAAATTTTTAGATAATATGTGGTTAAAAGTAAGAAAAATTTTATATTTACGGCAAAATATTTTGTCGTGTGAATGTGTGGTTGAAAATGAATACGAGAATTAAATAGTTTTATTTTAAAGGGAAAAAAACAGGGGCAAAGTTTAAAAATTACAGGGACAATATTGACATTAAGTCTATAGTTGAGGAGTAATTTGCAAATTGTTGAAAAGTGAAAACCCAAAATAATTAAATTAATAGACTCTCATGGTGGGACGATTTTAGGTTTTCTTCGTACTTCCAATCAAAAAACCGACGTTAATCTGTTTTCTCAAAACGCGTATAATGCTAAGTCGTGAAAGCGTTTCTAATGGCGATCTCTCTGCAGAATCACATATTTGAGTAGCCGTTGGAATTTTACTATTTCGCTCTCACTCTCTCTCACTCCTATTTTGGCTACGGAATTAAACTCAAAAAACCTGTTCAATTTTCTCGTTGATCTTTTCATTTGTGAGATCTTCATAAGCTGTTGCAGATACAGAAATTGTATGTGTATGTTGGAGTGATTTAAAGGTTGGCAGAGCTTAGCTACGCTGAAGGTGGTCCGTTTTGGCTTGGGGTAACAATTAATTTTGATTTTTTAAGATTTATTTAGTTTTCTGAAAATCTGTTGATTTAGTGTCTGAATTTTGTGGGGATGATGCTAAAATGAGAATTTATCTTCTTGAAATTGCTTATTTTGCTGATATAATTGTAAAATTTCCATGAATGATTGATTTAATTTCCGAAACCCTAAATAAAATTAGTGGATAATTTATTTTCATAAAGTTTTTGTCTTGCTAATTTATATGGTTCCTCTAGCTTTTTTTTTTGTGATGAATAGATCGGAGCTGTGCAAATACGTATTAAAGAACATGTTTGCTAACTAATTTCTTAATCTTCTCAAGGCATACGTATCGACTCATGGGACCTCCTTTATGAATTTGGAGATATCGTGATTTATATTTGTTATCTATCCATTTTTTGGGCAATTTTGACAGCAAGTATAATAGTTTGAGTTGTTATATCTGTTAAGAGTTCTCACATAAAAGTAAGGAAGAGTTGATATTAGATGAGTAGTAATTGCTGCTGAGAAAGCTTTCCTAGTAAAAAAGCACTATTACGTGGAATCAGAACTCAAATCTTCTCAGTTCAAAAGAGTTGCTTAAAATGCTAGATACTTCACTGATTGGAATAGAAAGGCAAAACAACTGTAGGCATTAGGCAGTATATATTCTCATCTCATAACCAAGTACCCCCTCCCTCTCAAGGTATGCTCTTTTTACCTCGAGCATAGACGAAAAGTTGCCCAGTAAAATTTATAGGTAAGCAGAGGCTAATAATGACCTCACACAGGAGTAAATAAAAACTTTGTTTTCCTCCTTCACAAGTCTTTGATTCTAAGGGTTGAAGAGGGTGGCCTATGTATGGGGTGCATTATGTGGATTAGAAGTTTTCAAACTGTTCAAAACGCAGAGGGAAAACATAAATATCATGAAATCAATCTTGTTATGTTATTCCAGAATTTTGTGCAGTCATTATCCCCGCTGTTATCCTTGCTAATTAAATTTCCTCAGCTAAGATTCAGATTTCTCGATGGGTCTGCCGTGCCTTGTTTATTCTTTTTCCTTTCTTTTCTTTTTGGGTGTGGTGATGTTCTTAAATAAACTATTGTTATTAAATTAAAATAATTCACCCCAAGTAAGAGTCATATTATAGTGAGGTGGATTAATCCAGTGTTGAAGGGTGCATGATCTGAAAATAAATTGCTTGACTGGTTGGAAAATCTACCATGTTCATTTCTTTATGTATCTCTTAGGAATTTTCTTCTAGTTATGAAATTCGATATCATCATTAATCCTATACAGTTATATAAAGGTATGAGGTTAAAGTGAAATTTAAAGATCAATGAGACTTTTTACGAGGGTCAGAAATTCATTTTGTTTTGCCTTTCATTATTGAAAGTACATATATAAATTGTACTAGTTGGAATAATATTATATATTTGGTTTTAAGGAAGTGAAATTATTTTGATGCATTTGAACTCTGAAAGGAAAGCATTAAATTTTGTTATGGGGGAAGTAATTTGTTTTGTCTTCAATAAAAGTCTCTTTAACATGGGTATTCCTTTTCATATGCATCTATAATTAACCTTTTTCAGGTATTAGATAAAGATGGACGCTGGACTGAGTCACACATTACATCCTGGACCCATTGACGATTCTGTACTTACTTTACAGGATCATCACAGATCTACCGCAATATGGGACGGTCAGGACTTTGAGCCTCTGACCTGCAGGAGATGTGATGGCCATTTCTGGCGTCTCGGTCCTTTGGACCCTCAGGTACAGCAACTCATGCTGCAAGCAGGTTTTTATGGGGTGTACAAGGCAGGCCGTATACGACTAGATCATGCTTTGATAACCGCATTGGTCGAGAGATGGCGCCCAGAGACACATACTTTCCATTTGCCAGTTGGTGAGGCCACTGTCACCTTACAGGATATTTCTGTGTTGTGGGGCCTACCTGTAGATGGTGATCCTATCACTGGTGTCGATACAAATCGGTCTATGGAGGAGTGGCAGGATATATGTAATGAGCTTTTAGGATTCAAACCACCTCCTGAGGATTTTGATCGTGGCCGTCTTAAGATCCGATGCTTACAGGAGAGATTTAAGACATTACCAGAAGGTGCATCAAAGGATACAATGCAGTTTTATGCTAGAGCATACATTTTACAGCTTCTTGGGGGGCAGTTATTGTCAGACATGTCTAATAATAAGGTGAAGTTGATGTACTTGCCCCTGCTTAGGGATTTTGAGGCTGCTGGCAGGCTAAGCTGGGGTAGTGCTGTGCTCTCTTGTCTTTACCGTGCTTTGTGCCGAGCAACCAAGCCTGAGACATCAGATATATGCGGGCCACTGGTACTTTTGCAGGTATTAGAAATCATTTAGCCCATGTTTGAGCCCCCTTTTTGGGGAAAATGTATTTTCTAATAGTTATTTTTTTGGAGAATGTGTGGTTGAAAATGAGTTTTGGAAAAAATAAGGCTCAAACGGGGGCTAAATCTCACTGAGAAGTCTTTGTTACATCTTTGGTGCCTTTTATGCCTGAGTAGAAATCTTAATAATATGAGATTTTGTGTCTGCACTAATATCATTAAGATCTGGGCATGGGAGAGAGTGCCTTTCATCCGTCCTGGGAGGTTAGCACCCCTACAGCAACCACTTCCTGATTCAGTTGCTGGAGAGCATCCTTTGCCCACTGCCCCTTATGGTTCCAGGTATACTTGCTGATACAGAAAAAAATTGCAATCAAAATAGCCACACGGCATACTAGCCTTTTAACCTAATATACATTGTTTGCAGGTGGAATGTAGGTTTCAAGTTGGAGAGTGTGGGAACACATGTTTTAGTCCTATACAGAGACCAACTAGATAATATGAAGGATGACCAGGTGCCTTTTCATTTTATTTCTAATCGCAATTAGCAGCAGTGTTGCATTAATTCACTGATTAGTATTTAAGATTTACTTTATGTTTTAGTTTGTATGGGAGCCATACCCCGATGATGTTTTAGGCAGCCTTCCTCAGTATTGCATGTCAGGAAAAAGAATTTGGCAGACAATGTCTCCTCTCATCTGCTTTGATGTGGTGGAGTTCCACCATCCTGACCGTGTACTACGTCAGTTTGGGCAACGACAAACTATCCCTGCTGTTTGTGACACTATCCCAGACATCCATTTGACTGATCGTCGTGGAAGACAAAATTACGACTGGGCCCACCATCACAGGCAGTTCGTTGATATGTGGATAGACCGGTTTGCTCGAATTATTTCTACACCTCCCATTGATGGTCCAATGGATCAGAGTGATCCATACATGATGTGGTACCGACGCATTACCCGTCTTTTGATTGGAAATCCTGCTACTCGTCCAAATACCGGATATCAGGGAGTTGGGGGTGTTGTGGAGTCGATGGTATGACACTTCAATTTGATCTTTTTTCCTTGTTTTCATACTTGGATCTTTGACTTGCTAATATATTGCAGGCCCAGAGCTTACAAAGAATATACCATCGTGCCAGCGATGCTATATACCAAAGCCACGACGAGGTCTCAGGGCATGATGTTCTCAGAGAGATCCAGGATATATGTGCATATTCATTGAGGGCAGCTCACGAGGACCACCGTCTCACTGTACGTCCCGATGCGAACCTAACAGCTGCATCCCCAGCTATTCTACCTAAGTTACAGAGAGGTAGACCAAAGAAGAGAGGTGGGTTTGGTGGAGGATCAGCTAGTGAGAGCCGAAAAAGACTTTCACACTTACCCAGTACACCATCCACTTCAGTGGCAGAGTATCATTCTCCTTCGCAGTCAAATGTTCTTCTTGCACATGGTGAACTTCCAGATACACCGCAGACATGGGATTCTTCGCTAAATTCACCCGATTACCATGATACTACAGATCCAAACATGATGCAGTTGAATTCGGAATTTACTGGTATGGTTGCTATCCTATCCTATCCTAAGCTAACTTTTCTGCACTAGAGCCATCAAATTGTCTGACATTTATCATTTCTCATATTCTTAGCACCAGATAGCTTGAAGCAAGAGGCTACATCACTATCATTGGATTTTGCAGAAAACCCCATCTTCCAGGCCCTTGGGAAGATTCGGGACATTTGTGCATTTACTTTGCGAATGACTAATGGGAACCAGTCTTTGCTATCGACACAGACTGCCATTCCTGTAGGTCCTAAGACAAAGCGATGTAAGCCAAGGAGAAGAGGTGGAATAAGTGGACGACCGGCGGGTGCAGGAAGTGGCTTAGGCTCGTATTTCCCATCTACACTAGGACCATCATCACCAACACCATCTTCTTCATTGGGACCAAATACTTCACGACCACATGAAATTCTGGATCAGGATTTCGAGCCTTTCGCTACACCACTCATGGGGGACTCCCCTCTGCCAGAATTACAAGACACCATGCAATCAGAGATGATAGAGTTGGATGCCATAACTGGGAGTAGAGAAGCTTCACCATCTGCTGCTAGACTGTCAACGTCAGAGCCACCATTCTATCCCCAAGATGATCAGAGTTCAGTTCCTCACTTGACCAACACGACTCCCAATTTTTTGAGGGAGGATACTGCACCAGTGCCTGTGGATTCTTCTCATACTGCACAGGCGGATGTCAGACAAGTAGAGAACACAGATGGAGGCATTGAAGTCCCACCACCGACACCTGACCCTCCAGTATTGGAGCCACAACATGCTCAGACTCTAGAAGAATCAGACCCTAAATCTGAAATGCTTGATGAGACTCCGTCCACTACTCAAGGCGATTCTGTGGTCTCTCTGCCTTCTCCAGGAGAGCATAAAGTGTTGCCTTTGCATTCAGACTCTGATAAGGTGGCGATACAAGTTGATGGACAGCCTGACCCTCCTGTATTAAAGCCACATTGTACTGAAATCCCTGTGCGATTGGATTCCACCAGCCCTGCAAACAAAGATTTGAGCCTCCCCACTCTGCAGGGTGATCTGAGTATTCCCGAGCCTTCTTCACCAAAGCATCCAATCACATCTGTGCATTCAGGTGCTGAAGCTATGCAGATCGATATGCCAAATGCTGATTCTGTACAAGGTGATGGTGGCAAAAGGAAAGAACGCCCGGACCTTGTTACTTCTGTAGATTCAAGTTCTACAAATGATACTACCCTAAATTCAGGTAATCCAGTTAATGTTAATGCTGATGGCAAAGTATTAGACAAGCCTCTGAACGAGGGAGAGTCGAAGCTTACTCAGGCAGATCCATCAGCAGTGACAGAAGATGGCCAGAAGAAATACAAGAGACAAAGGCGAGTTCCATCAAAACTAAGATAGGGACTGGCTTAGCATATAGTTTTTACCCTATTGGTGATGTGATGTGATGATAAACTTATAATAAATACCGTTTCTCCCATAAAATATTGTGCATTATGATGATCCTATTTTAATGAGTGATTTTGTTTTTGTATCCCAGTGTACTTCAAGATTCTCTGAAGAGTTGAAAGTACTTATAAATTACTATCAACTAGTCTTTCACCCGTGCGATGCACGGTACGATGTACATATTATAAATTAATA
>CAIGRO010057962.1:0-15748 GCA_903798355.1 Fraxinus baroniana
TAAGGCGCATGCCTCATCCTCCATGAGACGCGCGCCTTGAGGCGTGCGCCTCATATTCTTAACCTCAAAAATACCGCCTCGAGGCATAGTACATGCGCCTCACGGTGAGGCGGGCCTCAAGGCGAGCCTCACTACCGCCTTTTTATACCATGGTGCCAATGGCAAGGCTTAGCCTCAAGGCTTTTGTGCTATTTCCTTTCCTTTCCAAGGCTTCTCATTACTATCTTCAGCTTTTTATGTTATATATCTTACACAATGTTGCAAGTATAGGATAATGACAGAATGAGAGAAACTTAGCTATGAGGATGATGATAGGGGAACCAAATATCTTAAAGATACTAATATAATAGATGGTATTGGAGACTTCTAGGTTGTTTCTACTTCTAGTGGTATATTACAATTTTATTATGTGATTCCTAATTTGAGAACTCATTGTTGCTACTCTATTGATCTACTTTTATGTTTCCTTATATTTATTATGGCCTGTTTGGGTCTGATTTTAATCTGATTTTAATTCAAGTCAAATTTAAACAATCAATATCAACCATATCTTTCATGGGTCCCACATCTTTTCAACCACACATTTCAAAAACTTCTATCACAATCCACTTAAAATATAATTTTAATCTACACCAAATATCCTCTATATTGGCTTTTTTTTGGAGGCTTATGCCTCGAAGCTGTACGTAGTCTCACTTAGGTAAAAACACTTAGTACCCATTTGAGCCTTTTTAAACATTAAGGTGCTCATTTCAACTTTGTATTTCTGTATCACTTCCATCAGGTGTAATTGCTATGTCATGGTGCCCCATAGACAGCTCCTACTTGCTTACTTGTGCAAAGGATAACCGCACCATTTGCTGGGACACTATATCTGGAGAAGTAAGTGAATTAGATTGCTAACTCTATATTGAATTACATGCGTTCTTTCATATGAAGTGTCCTTTTGTTTTTCCCGGTTTTATATTCAGCCTCCCTTCTCTATTACATTTTCTATATTCTAATTTTTTCTATATTACTTAATAAACATGGGGAAAGAGATGGAATGGAGTTGTCAGAGTTTTCGGATTCATCATTGAAACATGTAACAATGGTTTAACGAAAAACTTTGTGCAGATTGTCGCTGAATTGCCTGCTGGAACCAACTGGAATTTTGATGTACACTGGTATCCTAAGATTCCAGGGGTCATATCAGCATCGTCATTTGATGGGAAAATTGGCATTTATAATATTGAGGTTAGTTTGATTATTAATGAACCTGTCTCAGTTTGCCTTTTGCATTCCTAATGGAAGTGTTGTAGCGAGCGACATGTTAAATGACTGAAGCATGGTAGCTAACTTCTTCATTGATCCTTTTTTTTTCCCTTTTAATTTTCCGTGGCTTTAACATTTAGCAGTTGCGGATAGCAACTTAAAAATTACTATTTTGCTATAGGAGATACACCTTTGGCATGTGTAGTGCCATTAAATATGCATCTTGCCTTAAATTTAGGCTTGGACAGCAAAATGATTTGTATTGGCCATATGAGGTGAGAAAATCTCTGTAGTTGACTGCACATAATTTATTGGCGGTGATCATACTTTTACAAGATGAAAGACATCATGTCATAACATGCAAAGTCATAAATTGTTTAGCTTCTTGGTGGATGATTCTGTTCTGAGATGAATGTTGCATAGACTGGTGATGATGTTAAGGCAGGGTATGGTAATTTCATTTATTTTGCACTTCAAC
Organism: Fraxinus baroniana; assembly: GCA_903798355.1. Taxonomy (NCBI): domain Eukaryota; kingdom Viridiplantae; phylum Streptophyta; class Magnoliopsida; order Lamiales; family Oleaceae; genus Fraxinus; species Fraxinus baroniana. Next base: position 1,733 of record CAIGRO010057962.1, read on the forward strand.
CTCATGGTTCAGTTGATAAATTTCAATTTCTTATGTTTCCTTTGCAGGGTTGTGATCGATACGGTGTTGGAGAGAGTGATTTTGGTGCAGGTATCACGTCTCTTACATGATAGAACGTTATGTTGTTCTAACTTTCCGTATGGAAAAAATAGAATTTAGCCCCTGTTTGACAACCATTACTTTTACTACTTTTTAACCACATTCTCCTAAAAATCACTATTCAAAACATTGTTTTTTCCCAAATAATGGTTGTCGAACAGTTGCTTAATTTTGTTCTGGCACACAAGTCAATAGTATAAAAAATGAATTGATCAGTTGGTTGCATCAGTTTATGAAATGTGGAAATCAGTATGCCTTGGCATTTCCAGCCCCAAAGACAACATTTTGGAAGTTGTGGTTCTGGTGATGAGCACTAGACATGATCATATTTCAAATGTGGGGAATGAACTGCTCATAGTTAATTTATATCCTTCCAATCCTTTTATCTCATCTTTTCGTTGAACATTTCTTATGTTCTGCAAGTGAAAGGTTTACGTTCTGTGAAAGAATTTTCACGATCAAATCATATGTTCATCTCTAGAGAGAAAGGTAAAGAATTATGTGAGATAAATCATGTACTAAACTGCAAAATTCTGTAAGATATTAAAGCATTACCGTTGACTTCCACATTATCAATAGCAATTAGCAATTGAGTATGTTGAATGGATCCAGCCAGACATAAACGTAGTTATATCGCGCACGAGAGTTTTTCTTCCCTGGGCGTTAATTGTTGCAATTCGAATTGTGTGAGGGTTGATCAGAGTTGGGGCATCAGAATATTCAAAAGAATGTGTTCAATTTGGAAAAATCAAATTAGCTAGAGATAGACTGGTCTAGATGCACAGGTGTCTAAAGGTGCCCAGTTTGCCACTTAGCTATTTTGTGGACAAACTTCTTTTTCAGAAGAAAATTAATATCCTTGTCGCTGTTGTATGTACTACTGACCTTTGTTTTGTTTTATTTTTCTCTTACCATTTATCTGATTGGCTATTGTGTCATGTGGTGTTAGTTTCTGTTTGCACTTCTGTTATTTTAGGCGTTGGATTGTTCTCATACATGTTATATTCCTTGTAGCACTTTTGAGGGCGCCAAAATGGTACAAGCGAAAAGCAGGAGTCTCATTTGGTTTTGGAGGCAAGCTTGTTTCGTTTCACTCAGCTGAGTCGCCAACTGGATCATCAGAGGTACGTCCAATGTGACGTGGTTTAATAGTTTTATCATCTGATCACAATTTTCTGACCTTTTCATTTTTCTAGGTCTATGTGCACAACTTAGTTACGGAACATGGGTTGGCAAGTCGATCTTCCGAATTTGAGGCTGCAATACAGAAGGGGGAGAGATCATCACTCATGCATTTGTGTGAAAAGAAATCTCAAGAGTCTGAGTATGCCTTCTATAAATTGGAACTATGTTATTGCATTTTGAGTTAGGTTTGGTCTATCTTCTTGCTTCCAATTTGCCTTTAACCCATTTTATGCTCAGATCTGAGGCTGAGAGAGAAACGTGGCGATTCATGAAGGTTATGTTTAATGATGATGGAACCGCGAGGTCAAAACTGCTTTCCCATCTTGGTTTCAATGTGTCTGCTGAACAAAATGATACTGAATTGAATGACATCTCTGAGAAAATAAATGATCTTGCTCTTGATGAAAATTCTACAAATGAAGGACTTTCTGGGAACAAAGAACCAACCATATTTGCTGACAATGGTGAAGATTTCTTTAACAATCTTCCCAGCCCCAAGGCAGATACACCTTTGTCAACTTCTCGAAATGAATTCGTCTCTGAAGACTCTGTTCCTGGGGTAAAAGAGTCTGAACCCGAATTTGATGGACAGGAAGAGAATTCTGAACCTTCATTTGATGATGCTGTTCAACGTGCTTTGGTTGTCGGGGACTACAAGGGGGCAGTTGCACAATGCATTACTGCAAATAGAATGGCTGATGCTTTAGTTATTGCTAATGTTGGTGGTGTTCCCTTATGGGAGCGCACACGTGATCAATACCTCAAAACAAGTCGTTCTCCCTATCTGAAGGTGGTCAAAGTTCGCCTTATTGTTGGATTGGAAATATGGGAACCTTTCTCCATTCCCTTCATGATGTCTCTGTGTGGTTATATTCATCATCAATTCTCTGATATTTTTTATATTTCAGGTTGTTTCTGCAATGGTTAACAATGATCTGATGAGCTTAGTAAACACTAGGCCTCTGAAATCATGGAAGGAAACACTTGCTCTCCTCTGCACGGTGAGTCTTTTATTTTTTTTCTAAAAAAAAAAAAAGGTTTCTTATTGTAGTGATTCATGGTCAATTTAGACTGAAGAAAATTAAGCTTGTACATGTTCTTAGAATTGTAATGCTCCCACTGTTATTTGATTTGATTTGCTGAAGTCTTTGGTCCTCTTCAATCCATCTGCTTTTGCTAGTGACAAACAAGATTATTTTGGTTTTCAATTATTTGCAACCTCTTAATTTCATCTTGTATGCTCAATCTTTTGCTCAAACTACTTAGGTTGTGTTTGATTGGTTACTTTTTCCCTAGAAAATGGAAATTTTTTTCCAATTATGCCTTTTTGTTGTGTTTGATAGGATAGTTTTTGCCTGGAAATGATTTTCACACTAGCCCACTCACGCGCCCCTTTTCCATGCGTGAGTGGAATATCTTTTCTTTTGGTTTGATTGGTTTTTCATTTTCCAGCTTTCTTTTTCTTTTTTTTTTTTTTGACAATTAAAAAAAATCTAGATATAATGGTAAAAAAATTTCTCACTTTTATTGACAATTTTCATGTAAAACAAAGCCAAACGAATAATATTCGGTATGGTAAAAAAAAATTCTCCCAGATTTTTTTTTTTTTTTTNNTTTTTTTTTTTTTTTCCTTTTTTTTTTTTTTTTTCTTTTTTTTTTTTTGACAATTAAAAAAAATCTAGATATAATGGTAAAAAAATTTCTCACTTTTATTGACAATTTTCATGTAAAACAAAGCCAAACGAATAATATTCGGTATGGTAAAAAAAAATTCTCCCAGATTTTTTTTTTTTTTTTTTACTTTTTGTTAATTTGAACAAATTTTTGACTCAATGGTAGAAAAAATTATAACTTTAATGGATACTTTTTATGAAAAACGAAGTTAAACGGACATGAAACTTTCAACATTTTCCACATTTTTTTTTTACTTATCAAAAAAAAAAAACATTTTCCACGTGGAAAGTTATACCAATCAAACACAATTAATTACAATTCCCAGTAAAACAATTTCTAGGCAATTCAATTCCCTGGAATTCATTTTCTTTCCACCCATTTTCCACCTTTACAATCAAACGGACCCTTAAATTCTTAGTCATCAGGACACTTTCAACATTTTTCAAGTGAAAAATTATACCAATCAAACACAATTAATTACAATTCCCAGTAAAACAAATTCTAGGCAATTCAATTCCCAGTAAAACATTTTCTTTCCACCCATTTTCCACCTTTACAATCAAACGGACCCTTAAATTCTTAGTCATCAGGACAGAACTATTTGATTGATTTTATAATGCAAGCCTTTCGTAGTTGTCTATTATGCAGGCACTATACATGTACATAATATATATATAACGCATGTTTATGTAGAAATATGCATACGAGTATAATATAGAATCCCCATATCTGACTTTGTAAAGGCTGTGGTGCCTATGCTTTATTAGAAGTTTTAATGTAAAACAGACAATCTTCAGTGCTCACTTGCAATGTGGTGTGACTTTGTTATTCCTACCTTTTATCAGTTCATCCCCAGTTTTTTTCACTTCTGATTTGGACGTCTGGTGCAATTTTTTGGAAAAACAGCTATTGTATTTCTCTTTCCCCTCTCTGTAGAGGTTTAATCGCTGCTATCATACAGTTTGCCCAGCAAGAAGAATGGACTCTGTTATGTGACACACTTGCTTCTAGACTCATGGCTGCTGGTAATACACTTGCTGCTACGCTTTGTTATATATGTGCTGGAAATATTGACAGAACAGTGGAAATATGGTCAAAGAGTCTGTCAACTGAACATGATGGGAAATCATATGTGGACCTTCTTCAGGTATGCTTCCTTGTAATGTTTATTAGATTGCAGATTATGTTGAAGGAAAATTGACTTTTATTTTTATATTTATTCTTTTTGGAAGGATTTAATGGAAAAGACAACTGTCTTCGCTTTGGCAACTGGGCAGAAGAGATTCAGTGCTTCTTTGTGTAAACTAGTCGAGAAATATGCTGAAATATTAGCAAGTCAAGGGCTTTTAACTACAGCAATGGAGTACTTGAAGCTTTTGGGGACTGAAGAATTGTCTCCTGAACTTGCAATCTTGCGAGATCGTATTTCTCTTTCCACTGAATCTGGTTTGTTCCCACTTTCCGAGAGCTCGTTTTATGTTGCCTTCAACATTTGGATCCAGACAATGATATTTAAATTATTTTACAGACAAAGAGGTTGAGGAGCCTGTGGCTTATGAGAACTCTCAGTCGCAAACAGGACTTGCATATAATACTGTTGATCAATTGAGTTATGGCGTTGCTGATACCTCACAACGTTATTATCAGGTAAATATTTACTGTTCTGCAACATATTGTGGTCATGCAACTTTTTGAAGTATCTGATATTTATTTATATTCTTATCATCTCAGGAAATAGCACCATCTCCAATGCAGCCAAGTGTTCCAAACAGTCCCTATGGTGAAAATTATCCGCAGTCATTTGCTCCTACAATTGGGAGGGGATACAATGCTCCTTTCCCATATCAACCTTCTCCACAAAATATACAACAGCCCAGCATATTTGTTCCAACCCAGACGCCTGAAGTCCCCACAGTAATTGCCCACGTGGTTTAATTTTTATTTTGGATATTGAGCTAAAGATGCTAGGTTAGACTAGTAATGGATACATTTGATCTGATAGTAATTAAATTAAGATTTCATTTGCAAAACTTCTGCAGGGAAATTTTCCTCCACCGCCTGCTTTGAAACCATTTGTTCCTACAAATCCCCCTCCATTAAGAAATTTTGAGCAATATCAACAGCCAACAACATTGGGTTCACAATTATATCCTGTATGATATCCCTTTTTTGTTAATTATCTTCTCATACAAGATATAATGCTAAAATTTTTCTTTTTCATTTAGGGGGGTGTTAATCCTAGTTATCAAGCTGGACCACCTGGTGTGGCTGCTTATGGTGCTAACACATCTCAGGCTGTGCCAACTCCAGGACAAAAGATGCCCCAGGTTGTGGCTCCTCCCTCATCTAGAGGATTCATGCCAGTTACTAATTCAGGGGTTCAAGGACTTGGGATGAATCCAGTACAACCTCCTAGTCCTACTCAATCTGTTCCAGTACAACCACCTGTAGCTCCTGCTGCTCCCCCACCCACAGTTCAGACAGTTGATACTTCAAATGTACCTGGTAAACTTCTTCTGCTTTTGTTTCCTCTGTTTTGGATTTAGTAAATAATTTTGAAGATGCAGATAGCCCTGTACTTTGCATGGTTGATTTATCTGTTTGTGATCTGACAAAGTACTAAAGTAAAAAAGTTATCTCTTTTGAAAGGCCAAATAAAAGAATAATTAACAAATGATATGACAAAGCACTTCCAGTGATTTTTGTTCACATTCCCATGCAATATTATGCCCCTGTTTTAACCTTGAGGGGTAGCTCAATTGGTCAGGCCTTGGATTTGCTCCCCAGTGGTCACCAGTTCGAGTCCCCTCAGGGCCACTGAGGTGAGAAACGGCTGTAAACTTCAGAGCCCTGTGGGATTAGTCGAGGTGCTCGCAAGCTGGCCCGGACATCCACGGTTATAAAAAAAAAATATTATGCCCCTGTTTGGTTTGGATAAAAATTAGATTTTTAGTGGATTTTGAAAAACTCGATGAAACGTGTGGTTAAAAAGTTGATAAAAGTTGTGGATCTCATGAAATATATATTTGAAAATGCTCATGAAAAAATGAGTTTTAAGAGATAGGGGCCAAATAGGGGCTACATCTGTTATTATAAATGATAAAATCTGAATTTAATTGAACTTCTTTCCAAATTATGGTACATGGAATATTCAGTAAATATCAGGATGAACACTCAGGATGTTGAGAAGCAAGTTTTGTTTTTTTTATTTTTGTTCATATCCATGCAATAACTCGTTTTATAGGTACCCTGAACTTCTCCTAGGTAAATTAATAATTAACAGAGTGGTATTTTTAATTTTTGTGATACATACCATCACGTTATTATGTCTCCTTGGCTATAAGATATTGGTATGTGCAACGATAAAAAGTGTACCTTGTTTTCTGAATTACGGGCTCTCTGCACTTCACAGAAAGCATTGTGACATTGACTTTCTTTCTGGCATTTGAGTCTGGAATTCATTGCAAGTGTACTTATATACCAAAAATTGTATCACTCCCAAAGTTTAGGTATTTCTGTGGTATTGTAGGAATGTCGTGAAATTCTATTTTCACTTCCTTAGTGATTCTTGCTTCCCCAGGGTCTTATTTAATTATAATTAGATAAGGATTTGAGTGTTTGAGGGTTAAAGTAGTTCCATTTCCGATTTCTCTACAAATCCTGTAGTCTGAGAATAGATATAATACTATTAGGCATCTAACTTTTAATTGTTCCTGCAATTTAGCCCTTGTTTGACATCCATTTCTTTCTCATTCTCATTCTCTTTCTTTATTTCAACCACACATTCTATCAATAAAATAATATTACACATAAACCCAAAAATTCTCCTTACTTTTTAATCATACATTCTTCCATCAATCACTATTCTAATTCAAATTCTTCTCCAAAATGGGTGTCAAACACAACCTTGTCCTCGCGAAACTGAAAAGAAATAAATAAAATTGAGGTATTTTGGTGAATCCTTTTAGCTATCTAACATGATAACTTCTTCGATGTTATATACTACAGCACAGCAGAAGTCTGTTATTGCAACTTTAACAAGACTTTTCAATGAGACATCTGAAGCATTGGGAGGATCACGAGCTAATCCAGCTAAGAAAAGGGAAATTGAGGACAACTCGAAGAAGTTAGGTGCCTTGTTTGTGAAACTCAATAGTGGAGACATTTCTAAAAATGCTGCTGAAAGGCTTGTACAACTCTGTCAGGCTTTGGACAATAATGATTTTAGTACTGCCCTTCAGATCCAGGTACCTGCAAAACCTTCAAGAACTTTTTCTTTCACTTTGCGTGCGCAGTCGATTGCAACTTGTTGCATGTTAATTGTGGTACAGGTACTTCTCACTACTAGCGATTGGGATGAATGCAGCTTCTGGCTCGCAACTCTCAAACGAATGATCAAGACAAGGCAGAACTTGAGATAAATTAGCTTCCCTACTCCACAGCAAATGTTCAAATTCCAATTTGGCAATCCTTTTAGATGTGGAATCATGTCAAATTGGCCCTTTGTACACAAGAAGTGACATCTTTACCATGCCAGGTTTTTGTTTCATTTTTATGCTAGTTTCTTTGCCCCGTGATCTCTTTTGGCTTTTCAGAGTCTTGGGATTTTTGAGAGCAGAGACAAGATCCAGGACATCATAGAGCTGCCGATTGTTTTTACATAATATATGTAGGCTTGAAATATAGATATGTTTTCTGATAGACTATCACTTGTAGCTTTTTCCAAAGTGAATTTTACCTGTGTTGAATTGTATGGCTTACCGAAATATAGCTCATCTTATGTGAGGAGCCCATTAGCTTGTACTCTGGTCAATGATTAATCAATACATTTTTTCTTGGGTTTCTTGATATGATGGTTTAACATTATGATAAACTATTGTTCATTGATATTGTGACTTTTGTATTGTCATGTTTACCAAGGTGGAAACAAACTTGTTCTAACACAGCTCTTTACAGAGGCAGTCATGGCCTAGTATACGAAGCTGTATTCCATAGTTGCCATCAAGGAACCCTCTGGAACTTCCTAAAAAGTTTCCATTTCTGACAACTCAAATGGAGTTGAAAATGAAATAGGCAGTTGTCAAATCTCGAAAGCATAAGAATAGGGAACCTTGTTGGATTCACCAACGACGATTCCTATGATTAGTCGAGTTCATGATCAAGGGGACTGATGTTTTGCACCTCCAATAAATGGCCTCCCAAACTGTGAGATAGCATATTGATACACTACAAACCTCGAGTTCGCTGGTGATAATGTTGGCCAACATGTTGAGACTGGTATTTCAACGCATTTGCTTGGGGATTTCAGGCTGGCATTGAGGTGCGCGGATGATTGTAGGTGGGGGCCAAATCCTCCGGTGTCCTCAGATAATTTAAACATTGAACTTGATGTTATTTAGTCTTGGTATGTTGATAGTATCTCAAATGTACATTGTGATTAGAATGTTTCCTGGTGATGGTTTATATGTTCAAAACAGAAATTTGTAGAATGAGAAACTTAAATGACTTATAAGTAGAAACTTTAAGCTAAAACCAAACGGGCTCTACACTGAGATTATGTACTGCTTAAGATAGTTTACAATCTACAAAGACGTAATGTGTCTATGACCATGAATAAATAAAAAGAGCAGAATTTACATAATTTTCTGATAATGGAAGGGGCTCTTTAATTTAGAATTGGTTTCCCTGTTTCTTATCCAGATTTGAAACCAGAGGTGAGCTGATTCCAGATAGAGAACTTGAGTACTTTGTACTTTACCCGTGTCGATTTTCTGGATCCTTCTCCAATAAATTCCAAGTCCCAGGCAAAATCATCATCAGCACTTTGTAGGGTATCAAGCAGAGACAATGCAATACTACGCTAGGACTCACTGGTTTTGTATCTACTTCGTAGTAAAAAATTCACAACCTGTTCATATAAACAAGTCAGATGGAAAGAACACGGGTAGAACTAGAAAAAACAAACCTAAATTTCATTGAAAATCAATTTAAAATCAAAAGCCTGGCGGTTTCTTTTCATGTAGTGAAGCATGGCACTCAGATCTCCGACACAGATTTACCGATAGGTCTGCTGCACTGGACCAAGAGAGGTTGCTTCCACCAACCTTGTGGCCAACAACTGGGAAAGCCACGAGTGTATACAAGAATCAAGTTAGCACATTAGTGCAAATATCTATCATTTATGCAGGGACAACATGCCTTTTGATACTACTTGATCTTAACCGAAACAATGAAAATTGAGAAGTTTGTTTTGAATGAAATTATAACTAAATTAATGTTAATTATGCAAGTATGAATAAATTAACTAACTAAATGCAAATTGACGATGAATGTAAATTAAAGTGTTTTCTAATATGTGACGAATGTACTAGGATCACGAATCCCTATATAATAATCATTTTAAACATAGTTTTACATTTTGATACACGATTGAAAATGTTGAAGAATCAATACTCCTAAATTATTTAATAGTTTCTCTCGAGTAAAGTTAAACATATTATCTTATATGACCCAACTATATTTCTATAATATATGCAAATATACAAGAATGCATGAGTTCTTATGAATACTTAAAGATTTACATATGACATATCGGTATATTTCTATCCTCTATCGGACCTGCTGATGATTTATATATGTCGAATTTATTTCTCTTCTCTCGAATGCATGAAATAAATCATCGAACTTACATAATTATCGTACACTATAATCATGGAGGCAATAAAATCATATAAATCATTCGAATATTCAAAACGTGTTTTTGATGTCAAAGATATAAAACTAAGAATTAAAAATCAAATTACATAGTTCATCGTTCCCTAGTACATAATTAATCTAGCCTAGTATGGTGGAAAGAAGAAAATCAAAAAAATAGATGAAGAACGACATCACCCCGTTTAATTTTCAATTGAATCTTCGGGTTCTTGAAGTTGTTTTTCACGTTCTTGCCTCTTTTCTTCTCTCAAAAGTCTTCTCCAATCTCCTCTCCATGTTCTGGACGACTCTAGGGTTTAAATACACCGCTCAAGATTTGTTTCCATGTGTTTGAATTAAAATAGGAAACCAGAAAATTCGCCATTTTTTTGGTACTATGTGACCGCATAGTAGAGCAAGTTAGGCCTCTAATTTTCCCTAAACAGATTAATGCGACCGCATAGTTATGGCATATTACAAATTATTGCATTTTGGTCTTCAACTTTAATTTTGCCAATCTTGACCTCTTTTCCTACGTCTCCTTCCTCCAATGTTTCATTCCTGAGATCAATTTGATGTCTCCATCTTCACATCTTCGATCTCGCCTCTGATTCATCTTTCAATTACTTGCATCTTAGTCCATGAACTTTGGGTTTCTTCCGTTTTACTCATTTTTTCCATTTTCCTCTCAATTTCCACCGTATTCATCATTGTTGTTCTGCAAAACACAATTTACAGCGAATTAAGCTATATTCCACCTATTTATTACAATTATCCATGTTTGTGACTTACAATAAGTGTGTAAAAACGCACTTATCATCCTGCATCATCGCATAAATACATTAGCAAAAGTAGTGGTGCTATGAGGAGTATACGGGAAATCACTTTATCAACCTTAGTAGATCTACATAGACTTGGTTGAGTATTTGCTCTATACTTCTTGGATCACTAATTTTCTACCATCTAGAATGAAACAACAGGACAAAAATAAGCAAGTTCACAAAATAATAGGGAAGAAACCAACGGGTTTTGAGAGGTAATGTTGGGAAAATTAGGTTTTATTAGTTTGTTTAACCAACTTTTGACCAATTATTTTAGTGGGTCCCGTTAGTGGACCAAAGATTTTTTTGGTCGAGAGTGTTCTACTCTATGAGTAGATTAATGTAATGTATTTATTTTCTCAAAACCAATTTAGGGTGAATAAGAAATTAAGGCCAAAATATGATCACTTGAAGTTGAAATAAATTGAAATAAAAATTTGTGGGAAATTGAAAAAATGCCAATCCCACATGGAAAGCTAGAAGAGTATAAACCACTTTATATTGTTCAAGTTTGAGGCTTGAGTTTGGACCCAAGGGATACCAATAGTATTTGAAGGAAATATAACCTACATGCTAGTAGGTTAAGCCAAAGTCTATACTCGTCTATCCGCCGGCTTAGCTCGACAGGGCAAGGCAGGGCATGGGTCGTGGGCTTGACTTGGACTTGATTCAAGTTGATATATATTTTTTGGTAAAATAATATTTGAATAATATTATTTTATTATTATAATATTTGGTAAAATAATATAGTTTTCTTCTAAAAGATGGCGATTGACAGTTGACAGTTAAACTGACTGTCCAAACGGTTTGTGTCTGTTGAAGACACAACTTTTCGACTGTTGTGTCTTTTGGACACAATCTTTCAACTTTTATAAATAGGTCCCCATATCCCAATTTTCATTCATTTCAAAATCAATTCTGATTTTATTCTTCTTCCAAAATTATTCATTCATCCCTGCATTATTCATATTTTGTAATTCATTCTCGAAAGTTATTTTCGTGCATTTTAGTTCTCAAATTATTTTAGAGAGATCAAAACGTGAGTAGGTTCGCCGAGTTTTGTAATTTAGAGTGCTACTATTACAAATTGATGTCGTTGTATCTTGGAAAACGAGTGCCGAAATATCGTCAGCACCAGTGCGAGACATTATCGTCTTAAGGAGAAAAAGTCGAACTCTTGTCTCTACCATTAACATTTTATATTGTTTATTTTTCCCTGACGTTATTCAGCCCAAATCAATTCATGGTGATATAATTATTTGCCAACCGATAAAACCATAATGTCCTTTGAAGAACGCAAGGACGCAAAGATAAAAACCAAACCTCAACAGTATCTCAACATTCCATAAGTCCTTTTTCATTTAGAAGTTAGAACATAAATTTTGAACTGCAATTTACAAGGATTTTGTTTAAAGGAATTCTAATCACTGGAAGAGATGTGCATCCAAAAGGATAAAAGGGGGAGTAATGGTAGCTGACACTTAAAAGACAAAGGATTCACAGTTCACGAGATATGGAAGGCATATACCAATCCATAAATAAGTGTTGAACTACTTGATCTAAAAGTTTAAAAATCAAGACTCGTGTTTCCATCTTAATAGATCAACTTTGTTAAGAGGAGCGATCTAAACTTTTCTATGTTAGTTATTTATTTCATCTATATTGGTTATAGGATTTATCCATTTACATGCCTTCAAGATAGCGGCCCATTTGAGAACACAAATCTTGGAGTCTGTTTTTTGAGTCTTAGTAGAATCAAATTGTTTATTTGAATTTAACGAACTCTGATACCATGTTAAGTTATTTGATCTAATATCAAAGTAAACAAAGGTCTTATGTTCAAATCTCGTCGCTACCCATTTATTTAAAGTTGTACACGTGTAAGGTTTTAATGGAAAAAAAAAAAAAATTGAATCCCACCCACACGTGAGGGGGTGTGTTGAAAAAAATTTAAGTGATATACGTTTGACCCTCTTTAACAATTAAACTTTTAATCAAGTGGTTCAACAATAACATAGAGCCGATGCGTCATTTTTCAAAGATGCGGTTTTAAGGGGACTTTACGTTCTAAAAGAAGAAATCAAAACACTGAATACATGGTCAGTACTTATAGAATTTCTGTTAGTTTTCTAACAATTGAAGGAAGAGGAAATGTCCCAGCCCATGGAAAGAGTCTTGATAATATTGGATATCTGATAGGACTTGGGAAGAATCCCCGAAAGGGTGTTGCATCGAGCAAGGTTACACCTTTCACCAACTGAGGGTGGCTTGCTGCGAAATAGATTGCAACAAACCCTCCAAGCTAATTTCCCACAAGATAAAACTGGCTCTTTAATAACCTGCACCATAGGCAACTTATACTTGTTCATTTGCGTACCTACTGTTCAATCACTATATTCTTGCAAGATATATGTTTTCTGTTCAAAAAATAGAGTATAAAATCCTTGATACTGAGAAGGCAACAATAGTCTGTTACTTTCACCCAAAGCCACTATTCCGTGTATGGTAAAAGGATATATATGTCCTAAGTATGCAGGAGAGAATGATGAAAACAAATATTGCAATAAACTGGTTTGACAAATTAGGCCATGACACTATATGTTCTTACTGTTTTGAAACAACGTAGGTGAAGTATTTTAAAGATCTCGTTTGAATGGTATCAGAGCCCTTCACCTTCTGTTAACTGAAAAATATTTGCAGTCTTCTAAAAACTTCTTCAACCAATCCCCAACCTTTTTAATCCCTTTATGCCATTTCTGTTTACAACTATTTTGATCACAAACCAGAATGAAAAAATGGGTGGAATGGCAAAATCTGGTGGTGGAAAATGTCTTTAAACGACCTTCCAAGTCTGAGAGCAAGAAATAGCCACCCAAAGAATTCTCCTGCCTCATGTTTAACTCCTTTGTTAAAGTTTGGTATGCCTATTTAGACGGTAAGAATTCTGTATAAATTTATAATGAATATTGGTGGGTAGAGGTATTATGATTACTTCATCTTTCAACTCAAAGAATGACATTTTCTATTCTATCTAAATCCACCTCTTACTTCCGTATTATGTCATCAATTTGTGAATGGTATAGATACACTTTTTGCGATCTTTAATTGAATATTTGGTGATTGAATGCTCGTAAGGCTTATTTTGATTTACGTAGAGATATATTTAGCCGATTTAATTGAGTAGGATTGATTTGAACTCAAAAAACTCAAATCAATTAATTTAAAAGAATCCGACTGGGTACAACAATTAATTGTTTTACGATGAACTCGTAAAACAAAAGAGTTTGAGAAGTTGTAGAAGTTGAAAAGGCAGTTGGATTAAAAATAAAAAATATGGAAATATATGCAAAGTGCAGTCACTTCTAGGGGGGTCAATTTTGATTTGACATTCGTGTATACAGATCACGCTCGAACACAAGTTCATTGACCAAAGGTGCTAATCCGATTCATGATTTACACCTCCCTTGTACATGCGTGTAGAGATACACTATTTATGATTAGTGTGATCATATATAAACAAGTTGTTAAGTTTATGGACACCACA
>CAIGRO010058025.1:0-17774 GCA_903798355.1 Fraxinus baroniana
CGATTAAGAATGAGTTTGAAAAAAAGAAATCAAAAAATGAGAGGCTAAATAGAGAGCAAATCTCGTGCACGATTTACAGGGCATGTTTGGTAAATAATCCCACAACTTAAGCTGTGGATTACACTATTTTTGAAATGAAATCACCCAAGTAACTGTTGGATACTGTGTGTATATAATATAGCTTTCCAGTAATGAAATGACAAATTTATAATAATTAAATTATATATTCTCGTTGATTGTGTGCTTGTTACAATTTTAATAGTTGACTATGTTCTCGTTGCGGTGTTTACGATTAATTATTTATATGATGATTGAATGACTGTGACTATTTTAAACCGTGACTTGTTTATTTTTAGTCATTATTCTTTTTGGTAATTCGTTATTTTTAATGTGTAACAAGATAAGTGAATTACGATTTTATCATCTTAGAGTGTATTTGGTGCATATTAAAATGAGAGAATACATTTTTTTGAAGTGATGTAATGAGGAATATGTGGTTAAAAATGAAGAAAAAGTTATTAATGTGATGGAAAATATTATTTTATTGAAGAATGTATGGTTGAAAATGAGTAGAAGAATGAAAATGAAAAAAATAACTTGGATCAAACAGGGGCTTAATTTAATTTTTTAACAATCAAATACAAGGTTGTAAGTCAAAAATTGGGACATATGCAACTTTGGAATTTCTTATATGTTGATTGAAGGATTAAGCCTTTGTTTGGTACACATTAGAATTTTTATTCTCATTTTTTTACTCATTTTCAACCACACATTTACGATTTGGTAAGAATCTGTCAATCAAGCATATTCTTAAATAAAAACGACAGTGCAAATACAGAAATTTTGAGGAAAAAAAAGTCAAAATTTAAGTGACCCACATGACTCCATGGGATTGGTTTTTTCGTCTTTTCCTTTTTCTTGACTTTCGTGAAAATGTATTCAAAATAAAATGAAATAAGTGGTTACATGACTGAAAATAAAAGTCCCGGGGACCTAGAAGCTAACAAAACTTAGTTGAGAACTCAAGTGCTACATTTGTGAAAGTTTAGGGATCTCTTTAGCTAATTTCCTTCCACCAATCAACGTAACGTGTGTGTATTACACTTTCCCGCCATTTGTCACCCTACTGCGCAGTCAGTCATCCTGTAACTCGGAATGGAGTCACATCAACGGATTAAAACTCACTGGTGGGGCCCACCATAAACCATCCTACGGTCTACACTTTTCAACGTGCCGAGTCATCAGTGTTTGGTCACTTCTCCCTCGAACTCCTACAAATAAAATATACATTTCCCACACAGTTGACAGTACACAGTGAACACTCCCAGGATATAGATACACAAATCTGTATCTACATCCTCTTCTTTCGACTTTCGTCGCTGCCCCAATTTCCTCCTTCTATAAAATAATTTCTGTGAATTCTGGCCTTTCCTTGACCGAAAGAGAACTTTTTGGTTCTGATTAGTAAGTTAAAGTAGGCTTTAATGACTTGGGAGGTTGATGGAGGAAGATAGGGTTTTATAGGTTGGGCGAAATGGAAAATTCTTGGCAGAGCAAATGTGGTTTGGTGTGGCAACAATCATCGATGCCTCCTCCGCCTCCTCTGGAAGCTTCATCATCGCACGAGTTTCAGAATCAGGTATATTTTGTATAAATGATATTTCAAGATTTTTTTTTCTTTTGGTAGTGAAGCATTTCTGGCAGAAAAAGTTGTCGATTTCGTAGTGGTTTCAAGCATGCAATTAGTACAAGGATGTGGGTATAATATGAAATGGTAATGTACTGACATTCGTGTACAGGATACAGCATTAAGTGATATATGCCGCTCTTACAATGTTGTTTTCATCTTCGTAAGCATTATTTTGTGGCTTTTGGTAGGTAAATTACTTTAAAACGAAAATGACAATGCCGAAGGGTGCCTGTGCTCTTTTATTACTGCGCATGGTACACCAATTTGTTTTTGTACACTTCAAGTTCGTGCCATACTCTATAATTATTTGTTTATTTCGTGGAGGTTGCAGAGTGGAGGGTGTGTAAGCTTACTTTGTCTTTCTTTAATCGATGCACAACGGAAATAGAGAAATTGCACTTTTACAGTTATTGCGGTAGATACAACAGTTTTCTGGAATAAAACAAAATTGTTTTCTATGGTTTGATTAGCTCCGGTGTGTACTTTGCATTTTTGGTTTGGTTGGATGATACATTTGTGAGCTGTGTTTGCTTTCAGCCTATGTTGGTGAGATCGCAAAGAGTGGATGGGCGCACATATACTGATTCCACATGCTGCACCACGTGCTTTTGATTTTTAATGTATGATTTGATGTGAACTATACATGGAGAAATTTCCATGAGATCCTATATTAATCATCATTTTTAATGGTTAGGGGATGGATGGGGAAAAAGACCACATTGACTGCTAAGTAGAATTCTGTGATATGTTTTTGCTGGCAATATCAATTGCAAGTAATACAAATTGAAATGATCTCGTGAAACATTCTTGTGGACTAGAAGCTGAATGAAATCGTCTCTTTTAATATTTTTATTTGGCAGGAGTTTACAAAATAGTCTCTGGCCTTGTGGATCCAATAGTATGCATGTTTAAGCAGCTCAATTCAAATTCACTACATGCTTAGGTGATATGTGTTAATATTGAAAGAGAGATCAGGCAATTTCATTTTGGTTAACATATGTCTAAGTATCTATCTGATTACTGTGTTTGGAGCATTTATGATTGTTGTTCCATGCAGGCATGAGATGTGCACTGTTTTCCAAAGATGTACATTAATCATTCAATTTACTGCTTGTATGTTCTTTTCTATAGACATTCTGTAGTGTTTATTTATCAAATTATTCTTCCCAGATTATTTCAATTTTATGACACTATGAAGCTAAATTCCTCTCCTTGCTCCAGCAAGAACAGTTTTTGACTGCAAAGCATCTTTCTTGTTTGCAACTTCCACAAGAATCAATGCCATTGGCCCGCGAAATGATTCAAGAACCTATATTTTCGAATTCATCAAGTTTCTACAAACCAGGCAACGCTGGGCTTGGAACTCAGTATTTATCTCTTCTTTCTGGGCCATCATCGTTTTTGCCTTGTGATTTGCAGCGGTTATCACATCCAAAGCTTGTTGTCAATTCCAGTCAAGTTCCTACAAATAGGTCTGCCACTGGCTCTGCTATGGGAAGTAGAGTTTCACTTCTTCCTAGTTGGTTGTGGCTGCAAAATATGGACAGCCAGAATGTGAAATCTGGGGCAGATTTCTGCCCGGTTATTTCATCCAGTGCTATGGTAAGTTCGAACCATGACAATAGTTCTGGTCTAAAGTTACTTCAGGCTGCAGAATTAAATCTTTGGAAATCAGAACTTGCTAGGGTAGTAGTGTGTGAAAATCCCCAAGAGACTGATTTGGTAAAGGGTGGTTCTTCTTTGATGGTGGTTGATAATCCTGGCGCAACCTCTGCTAATGTTTCGAAGCTCCAAAATGGTGCTAATGTTGTAGCATCACAAAAAGTTCCTTTAGAAATTGATTTTTCTGGTTGCAGTCAGACATCTAATCTTCCAAGTGGTTGTCCTCGTGTATTTTGTTCTGGCACAAGTTAGTGCTTCTAACTTGATTCCTTGTTTTTGCTTAAAAGATATCTTCCTTATGTATTTTGTATATCTGTTCTGATTGGTTGTGATAATTCCAAAAGGTGGAGATTTACTTCTTAGCGATACTGGACTTCTTGGCGTTGTTTGCTCGTGCCATGGATTTTATATGTCTATCTCTAAATTCTCAGAGGTAATTTACCTTTGGGTTTTTCTGTTTTGCATTGGTAATTGCTGGATGGAGTTTATCCTTTGATGTGCTCAATTTCACTTCAGTTTTGCACGTGTTCATGTTAGAAACGTTTTTGAACTGCAATTTCTATGCAGCATTCTGGTGTATACAATGTTAATCCCGCGAACACTGTTTGTATGGACAATGGAGATACTATAGCACACTGGCGGAAGGCCTACTTTTCAAAAGTTGGGGTAAGTTAAGGGCAATCTGTCTGTTTCTTACAACTTGCATTCAAGAAGTGGTGTCCTGTATGCGAATTTAGATGAGAGAGAAAAATCATACACAACTTTATCAGTGATGTCAACAGTCTGACAATGACTAGAAACTATTTATAAAGAATTACCTAAAGGTGCCCATGTAACAGCTATCCAAAATATTTGGTATTAATTTAATGAAGTTGTACTTTCTTATGATCTGATGGTTTTGCCTGCATGGCTGCACCTTGGTTTCTGGTGCATCAAATGCATTTTTTTCCATCCTATTTTCTACCTACTTCCGTCACAGACTTGGAATTGTTTTTGATCTTTGGAATGGAAAACATTATCTTTTATATACATGTTTTTGAAGCAATAGGAACACTGAGTAGTGATGTTTTTATGATGCTTTAGATTAGGATACCAGAGGATCACAAAGGTTGGGATTGGCCTGAAGGATTTTCAGCAGCTCCTGCTTTGACAAATCATTTTATATCTAATATACCAAACAACACCGGCTTCTTCAATGAAGTTTGTCCGGTGGGGACTTCAGGAGGCTCTGGGCAGCCACAACACCATGTTACATATTTGAAGGATCGGCACAGTGGGAAAAACATGGTTGATGGGTTTCAATACAATGGAAAACAAGGAAATTCTCAGGAATATAATAGTTCTGTTTTCAAGGGTTTCATTGACACATCTCAAAGCAATTTGCATCCTGAAGATATAATGTGCACAGCAAATTCAGTTGGCACAAGAGGTCCAGACAAAGCTTCTGAGCCCTCTACAGCTAAACTTGATTCAATCTTAAAGAGTGCAAGCCCATGTTATGCTCTTCCTAATTTTCAATACATAAAATGCTCTGGTAAGGGTTCTGGCGTCAGTAGGAATATTAGTGCCGTCAGGGAGGGGCTGTCAGTTCCTTCTAATATTGAGTTGAGACTTGGCCAACTGCCAAAGCATAGTCAAACATTGGGAAGTTCAGCTCCACTAGGCTTTGGACTTCATTTGATGGGCACACAATCAGGGCCCCGTAAATCATTCTTTTCGGACCAGCTTCTGCACAAAAGTCTTTTAAATGGTTTCTTCTTAGACTTTATTACTTCAATACATCTTTGTTTTCATTCACTATACAACAATGGCCTTTTATCTTTTCAGAAATTTTATTCTAAATTTGCTTCTGAAAAATTACCACACTTAAAAACTGTGTTATGCGGCAGGCAACTACAGGGTATCAGAAGGAGTTAAGCAAACTAATCAGATTGTAGATATCACTTCTAATACTAGCGAAAGGAGAGAAACTGTCCAGTTGAACCATGTACCAGGAGCCTATAATGCATTTGTTGATTATCGAATAGATTCATATAATGGTGGTGTTGGAAGGGGTAGTTCGGTAATTCACCCATTGCTTTCATGCTTTAAAAATTCAGAGGCAGAAGTACAGTTCAGAAAAGTTAATGATATAGCCAATAGCAGTCATGTTGTCACAGAGAAACAACATAGTGAACCGCATGCTTCCAATTGTGACCAACATTGTTTTCCTTCGAGTAGAGTTGCAGGAAATATCATGGAATCTGATGCTACTATGCTAAATGCACAGAAGCATGTGAGCAAAGGAAAAGGAGCCGAATGTGCTGTCAACAACTTACCTGCTACAGCTGAATTAAATTTTGGACTCCACAAGCCATTTAAGGAAAGTCTAAGCACCTTTAATGTTGTTCCAGTCAAGAGTGATATCACCTTTTCAGCCTTTCATGAGAAAAGCCCTACTGTGTCTCCGAGGTCTTCTGTGATTAATAATGAACCTAATGCTACAGACACCTTAAACAATTCCTGGAAGATTTCCCCTCTCTCTCATACTGGACATTCTGCACTTGGTTATCCTAGATCAATCAATAATACCACGGTTTCCTCTACAAGTTCAGTTTGTGTTGAAAGTACAGCCCCAGCATTGTCAAAGAAAATGCTTAGAGGAGTAAACCCTGGTACACTGGATGAGAATATGAAAATGCTTTCAGTGCAGTACATGTTGGAATCACCAAATAGACATGCTACTGCTTCTTTTAGAAATCTTCAAGAGCCAGAGATGCTCAATAAACCTTTTGCAAAACCACAGGTGACTGTTGCCCCGACGATATCAAAAGATCATATGCAGGTACTCAAGGGTTCAAGTGTGCCTAAAATGTCTGAAGCTGTACTGAAATCTGAGGCTACTTGTTGGAGAGGTCTTAATAATGAAAAACTAGCTCTTCCGACAGGTAAGTGCTGCCTTCTGAAATTTAAATTTTGGAATTGAGAATAAATGTTTTAGGTGTATTTTGCCTCTTCTTTTCCTGTACAGCTACTGTAGCGACTAGTGCTACCTAAAAAGAATGTGCTTCAATTTAGATTTAAATAAATGGTGCAACTTCTCTATGCTTTCAGAAGGAACTTCTTTTCATACTGAAGCTGGTGGAGTTCCATGCCGATGCTCTTGCAATCTTCATCCTATGGAGAAGCTTTTCTTAAGGTGACTTATATTGACTTACCTTTCGTTTTCTGGTTAGTGAATTTATATAAAAAACCACCAAGGTAGGCTAGATCATGTACAAAAGCATCCATGCCAGCATCCAGCAATTCAGTCGCTTAAAAATCATTAGTCACTGTTTCGTGCCTGAGACTATTATGTTGTCATGTCAAAACATTAATTATATGTTTCGACATATGGTTGCATATACATTTTCTAGTGGAGAGCAATTTGTTCGTATGAATCCCTTGTGGTAGTATATGTAGTTTCTTGGCTTGGTATGTGCTCTCTTTACAGAAATAACTTGTCCAAAATGTATTCGATGCAAATCTATATATCTAACTGGAGTAACTGTAAGAACATGGAGAGAAATTGTTGCCTAACAGTGTTCTTATTAATAAATAGATGTTCTATTTGTACCTATAATTTCAAGTCACATGTTCATGCGTTCAAAGATGAATGTTCCTGAGTAAACTGTGAGTTATCACATTTGCATGTCCTATCTAGTTTTCCTAAAATTCTCATCATAATAAAATTCAGATTTGGAGGAAATAAAAGAAACATCACTTCAAGTGAGCAAGAGGTACTTTTTCAAGGGTTACCATATGTCTATGTCCCAGAGAAGCGCAGATGTGCTGTTCATTCGCACTGTTTGGCCGGAAAATATGACTTAAAGGGTGGCAGGTTTTGTGATTCATTAAATGATCGGGAAGGAATTGTTAATGGAAGGTCCAAAAGTTTGTTTAGATCAATTTTGGATGGAAACTCTATTTTCTCAAAGGAGAAGGCCATATCATTCTGTAACACTGAAAATTTAGTGGCCAAAAACATGGAGACTGTTCAATCCCATTCTTTTCACTATGTGCCAAGCGAAGTGTTGGAGACTGGCAGTTCAAAAAGGAAACACCAGCAAGCTGGTTCGTTTAATAGTAACGGAAATGTAGAGGACTCTGCTGTTGATGCTGCTAAATGTTTTGCAAGCTCTTCTCAAAACGCTGAGCCATTAAAGGAACAAGAATTGTCTAATGTTTCTTCTGGATGTTCTGCTCCTGTTGTTACTTGGGTGTCCATTGAGGTTAACAAGAGAGATTCCTCTACTATTGATACTGGGGATGTCAGATGTACAAACAATATTGTTGTAGATGAAGGATCAAGAATCGACAAAAGCTGGTCCTCTGATGACTCACTTGATGGTGAACGAAGTGCTGACTTCTTTGGCTCTGCTCCTAGAAAGAGATCTTCTCTTAGTCTCGTTGAAGAGCTTAGACTCCGGGATTCACAAAAACTGAAAAAAGCACAAAATGAAACCCATGCTAGCTTCAGCACTCAAGAAGAGAGCGAGCACATGCAAAATTTTAAAAAATCCAAAAAAATGAAGAAAACAGTAAAATGGAAAAAGTTGGATGCGGCATTTCCCGCCTCTGGTCAGTCTTCCAATAATGGATCTTCAAAATGCACTGAGGATGTTGTGCAGAACTCCAATTCAGTCTGGAATATGCAGGTACCTCTTGGACGTGAACAAAAAGGTCCCAACAATTGTGCATGTTCTGTTGAACCAAGTATTAAGCGGAGGAGGTCTAGATGGCCTTCCTCCAATTCAGTCTCCAACTATGGAGACTTGTATAGAGGTTATCAAGAAAAGCAGAAAATTGAGACACATATACATTCCAGAGTTGACGATGATACTTGTGAATCTCCTGAAATATTAGGTAAGAAAAGGTTAAAATTAGACGGTGCTGTTGCAACTAGTAAAAACCTGTACAGACCGTGTTGTGACAATGCTGAAGTGACTGCAAATTTCACATCAGTAGATTGTCTTAGTAATTCTCTTGATTTGCCTTTGGATTTCTACAAATGGATGGCAAGACCAGTAGTTTTTGGGAAGTATGGCATTATTTCTAATGGAAATTCATCGAAACCAGCAAAAATTGTACCCTTACGGAAGATTCTCGAAACTGCAAGAAAATATGATGACAAAAATGTAAAGGCGAAATCAACGTCAACTAAGAAGCTGAAGAGGATGAGAATTCTCAGACTTGTGAAGGAAACATTTAGAAATAAGGATGTACTGAAGAGTGAATATCATGATGCGTCGAATGTGGAAAAGAGTGGAACCCACAATGTGGTAACTGTTGAATTCGAACCTCATCATTCTATTGGGGAAATAGAGACAGCACCTCACTGTGCAATCACTGGAAATGATGAAGTGTTGCATATTTTAGAAAAGAGAAGGAATGACAATTGCAGCAAGAATCATTCCTTTCCTGACAGCAGCCCTACTGTTCAACTGAAGACAAAGTACAAGGAAGTTCGCAAGCGCAGCCTTTATGAACTTATGGTCCAAGGTATTTGTGCAGGAATTAGTTTCCCTCACCTTTAAAAGAGAGATCATTTTTATAATTTAGCCTTGTTGACACTGATAATACTAGCAGCCTGTGCCATGTGTCCACAAATTGAAATAGCCTTACACAGACATTTTTCTGGTTAGGATTCCGGCTCCGTCATTTTTAGATTCTACAAATTTTCTGTAGTTTGTTTTTCATTAAACGTGACTGATCAAGGAAAAAAGGAAGATATATAATGTCTTTTAGTTCATCCATTTCTTTCAATTGGTTTTCCCTTCCTCATTTTTCATTTCACTTAACTATTCTCACTCAATTTTTCATCAATGTCATTGGTATATTGTAATTTTTCTTCTTTATAGTTGTTGGATGCATAGATAAATATAATCTCTTGGTACAAGGTACCACGCTGCCAGTTATATGAATATGGAGAAGTTCATTAATGACTGTGGAATAGATGTCTAAAACTTACTCTTCTTTGCTGTTTTCTTGTAACCAATCTTGTTTCAAAGGAAACGGAAAGAAGCACCATGCGGTAACTTAGAATGAATTGTAACTGATTTCTATATACTCTGGTTACTGGTACTTTGTACTCTTCTAAGGCTTATTACTTTCTTTCACTTGTTCTGATGCAAGCAGCATTGTAGGATTGTTGGTTGAGTGCACTGGTTATTAGTAAAACTCGATGCTTGACTAAGAATTATTCATCAATGAAATACTTCTCAATAGTACTTGTCAACATTTATTTTCCACTTTTATTGCAATTGAACTCGTCGATATATTTCCACCAGGGAAGGATTCTGAAGTTGCAGATTCTTCTGTAATGAAGAATCCAGAATATTTATTACAAACATCCCACAGACGTGTGGGGGAGCTGACGCGAAATTCTGGGGATAATAAATTTCTCTATAGTGAAATGCATAATGCTAAGAGGTGAACAATCTATTTATAGCTGTTGAAATTTTTTACCTGTACAGTGCTCTGATGCGAGTCATGAATTCCAGTAATTACATTAATTGACCTATCATCGTGCGTAATGGCACAGATGCAGAAAGAAGCAGCTATGTGAATCTACTCAGAATTTGGACGCTTTCTGTTGTGTTTGTGGAAGTTCGAACAAAAATAATTCTGACCATTTATTAGAGTGTAACAGGTGCTTAATCAAGGTATGTATTACTGACTGCATTTTCTATTTCTATATTTCTTCTTCTTTTACCTCCCCTGAGAAGTTATTACCCTTCTTCTGTAGCTAGAATCCATTACACTGCTGAAAAACTAACAAGGTTACGACCCACAGGTGCATCAAGCTTGCTATGGCATTTCGAAAGTCCCGAAAACTCAATGGTACTGCAGACCATGCAAGACAAATTCAAAAAACATTGTAAGAATTTTTAATACCCTTGTGACCACAAGTCATCTGCTCCATTTATCTTTCTCCTGCCCCATTTTTTATAAATTCCGTTTCTTTTTTCCTTTTTTTTTTTCTGCATGCATATAGATCCGTTAATACCTTTTACAACAATTAGACCGTTTTCCAATGGTCAAAACTCATCCAACCAGGCTGAGTTTTATATGAAACAACCCGGAGCAGTTTGGAATTATGTGTTTATTATTCCAAGTATTGAGTCGAACCAGAGACCTGATGCTTGGGAAAGTGGAATTCTGGCCAGTGAGTTGTTTATCCTTTGTTATTAATATGAACTAAAATGTATAGGAATATTATTGGAGATTTTCAAGTGCTTAAATATTTGTTTGTCATTCATTTAGTTTTAAAAAGCAAGATAAATTTTAATATTTAAATTAATGAATGATTTTTTTATAGTTTGAATAAATGGATTTTTACAGTCAAGCCATGATACTGAATTTATTGTCATTTTGATTGTTTGTTGTTTTTGTTAGAAAAATGTTTTATGTAAATTGTTACCTTGGAGCTCGCCTATAGCCCTGAAGCTGCAGCAACTATTGCTGGAGATACTTTTCTTTATGATTGTTCCTAAATTTTTGTTATTGATGAATATTGGAGAATGTAAAAATTTCATTTGCAGTATACCAGAAGCTGGCAATTACTTGAGCACTCTTGTGCCACCAGTAGATCTAAAAAATTACAAATATAGACGCATGTTTTTATATATTACTGCATACCACAATATTTGCATAAAAAGTAATAATGAAGGTAAAGGGGATAAAATATGAAGTGTATGGTGAAATGCATTTTACCCTTACGTTATGTACCCTTTTTTTTCCTTCATCTTTTGAAAAAGGCTGCCTTGGTTGTTGTCCAGTTTTCTAGTGATGGACCTCACAAAGTTCACCCAGGGATTGTGACAACTGTGATTTTTCTTGAAAAAATATGTTCTGACCGTTGTAAGATCAAACCATATATTATTTTTTATTGGAGGAAGAATGACAAGACTAACATGTGAGCTTTACAGAAAATACTCCAGTAGAGCAACAATGAATACATTTATTTTTGAAGGAATTTATTAAATTTAATTGGCATACTAGTTTGGTGATTACCCATGCTTAAAGTTTTTCATTAATTGGAAGCTTTTCAGTCAAGGCTGTAAAGAAACTTATGGCTTTAGGAGAGGCAGCAGAAGAAAAAATATTTGATGGTGTAAATTGTTATTCAATAAGGTAGAGTTGCTAAAGATGGCCAAACTGGCCATCGGTTATTAATTAATTGCCTTTTAACAGAAAGTATGCAAAAAATTTATAAGTATTGACAAGTGAATCAGAGATCTTAGGACATAAACTTTAAAGAGAATGCTTGATACAGAAACAAGTTCAACATTATGTACCCTTTTTGTTGGTTATCATCGATTCAAGTGCAGAAAATTTCTTGAATTACGAAATGACCGAGTATAGTACAAACTGAAGATTAGACGACGGAATATCACAGACTAATGGTGGAGGTTCTGCTTGATAAAGAGAAAAATCATCGCATCCTGGCGTGTATTGAAATGTTAAGATACAGATATCGGTCATCTACTCAGTATTTTCCATTTTTTAACTTTAAATTCAAGAATGCATAGTTGACATAAACACTATTTTTCCAATTTATTTCATCATTTCTACTTTTAATATGCTAGTGTTACATTTTGTTGCCATTTAGGCTTGTGTTCTCTGTGGATATGGAGAAGGGGCCATGACTCAGGCTCTACAAAGTCAGAATGTTGTGAAGAGCCTTCTTCAGGCTTGGAATGCTATGTATAAATCCAAGATTAACATAACAATGCCTACAGATAATTCAGCTTGTCAGTTGAGCACAATGGCTTCTGGAAGTGATTCGTTTCCTGTTATGAGACTGGCAAACATGGAGCCCTCTTCAGTATCTGCTTCCGATATGAATCTCTCGAATCATTTGGGCATTGTTGACAATTCATCTTCTCCTTGTAACTCGATGCTTCAGAACAGCATCACAGCTAATGTTCTTGACTCAACTGTAAAGCAGTGGGTCCACGTGGTTTGTGGGCTTTGGACACCAGGAACTCACTGTCCAAATGTTGATACTATGAATGCTTTTGATGTTTCTGACGCTTTATCTTCTAAAGAACATGTGGTAAGGAACTAAACCAAATGAATTGAAGAGGATTCAATATAATACACTCAAGTCATTCTTTTTGTCCTGGCTGGAAATCTCAAAAAGGCTATATTTTTGCCGTTTCGTTTTATGGCTTCTAAAATTATGAACAACAAAATTATAGTTTTTGACTAATAAATATTACGAGGCTGTAGATTCATAAATGTTTATTGTATCAACGCATAGAAACATTCTCAATGTTGTTTCTTTCTAGGTTTGCTCAATATGCAGCCGACCAGGTGGCTCTTGCATACAATGCCGGATTTTGGATTGTTCTGTTTGCTTCCATCCATGGTGTGCCCATCAAAAGGTTTTCTTTCTTGATATGTTAATTTTCCAATTCGTTATATATCAAAGTGCCAAGACCAATCAAATTTCTATAATAGTTCAGGATGTCTTGTACGCAGGTAGAATCAGCTCATGATGTCCACTCATATTCTCACACTTACCTGAGACTCAAATTACAAGGGCTTCCAAATGGCTAACAGTAACTGATAATGTGAACTGATCCATCACATTGTAGGACTAAATTGATATAGCATGCTAGTGTATCCATATTCAAATTATATTTCTGGAGTGAAAGAGGTTCAAATACGTTATTGATTCTCCACAAGGTTTAACAAGATACATAGTTCTATGAAATGTAGATTTTCTTGGGATAACTCCTCCACTCCTATCCCATATCTAATTTTAATTAATCAAATGACACTAACACAATAGTGTTCCACATTGATTATGAACTAAAAATCGCACCATCACTGAAGGTGCACCACCATTTCCACGAGGTGCTAGAAATCCTGCCATTATTGAAGGTGATACCACTTCTTTAAATTTGGGCCTTATATTGAGGTGGCTTGATGTAGGGCTCTTATTAATCAAGTTTTTAGCATTTCTTTTTTGAACAACAAAGGATATAACTAAAAATCTGTTTTCTTTTGACCTTCATTTTCTATTGCTTACTTTGTTCCATTGTGCGGTTCCCTGAGGTGCTTGCACGAGTATATGCTCTATTTATTTAAACTCTTGTGCCTTTGCTACTTTGATGATTAAACTTGAGTTTTACTTATTTTCTGTAGATTCATCTAGAATAACCTGGGTTTTCTTGTAGTTATTGTTGTTGCATTAATCAAGCCTTTGCATTGGCATAAGGAACTTCTCAGGACCCCCAAAAAATTTTCTTGGTTGTCTGCCGAAAGCTGTTTAGACAGAAATCTAGATAGCCACAGCAATGAATTATCTTCCCTCTGGCTAATTAAAGCGGCGTTTGTTTCAAACTAATATGATTATATCTGAATGACTTTTGCTTAGATATTCCACATAAATACTGAATTCTTAAATGGAAACAACATTACAACTTTCATAAAATTGACGAAGGACAATTCTGGTGATGGAAATTGAATTGGTACAAGTTTGTGCCAGTTCCTGACAATGGACAGTTTTTGTTGATGAGACATTAAATGTGTAAAGTTTGCCTACGGTCTCTTCCAAGTGAAAATAATATTGTAGCTCCGTTGTCAACAGGGACTACTGCAAACTGAGGCTGAAGGTAATGATGCTGAGAAAGTTGGCTTTTATGGAAGATGCACGCTTCATTCAACAATCCAGCAGTTTATTCCTGGCAGTTATACCATTAACACCGAAAGTCTTCATTCTAGAGAGAAGGGCATAACCTCTGCTCGAACTGAGGTTTGCTGCTCATGAAACCAGCTGATAGATCTATTTGCTGATTAGAGTATTAATCTTTTTTTCCCCTAATATCTGTTTTATGCTCATTAGGGTTACAAGCATCAAAAGCACAAAGGCTTTTGGCGTAAATTTTCTCAAGAATCTGATGGAAATGGTAGTTGCCACGTTCCTCAGGAGCAGCTTAATGCTTGGGTGCATATAAATAGACAAAAGCCACACAGAAAAGGGCTTTCAAAGCTTCCATGTTCCAGAGTTGAGTCTGATTATCGGGTAATTTCTATTTCTACAGTATCTATTGAGCATATTAAAATAGCTCAGCAAGTTATTATTCTTGTCACTGATTTAATTTTTTGGATCTCTCTTATTTCTTGTAGAAAGAATATGCTCGCTATAAACATTCAAAAGGTTGGAAAAATTTGGTGGTATACAAGTCAGGCATACATGCTCTGGGTCTCTATACATCTCAGTTCATCTCTCGAGGGGCAATGGTTTGATCCTCCATTTTTAACTTATGGGATCATTTCAATTTTTTCTGAAGTTCAATATCTGATTTACTGTCTTCACAGGTCGTCGAATATGTAGGTGAGATAGTGGGGCTTCGCGTGGCAGACAAAAGAGAGCGTGAATATCATTCTGGAAAGAAACTGCAGTACAAGAGTGCTTGCTATTTCTTCAGGATAGATAAAGAACATATAATTGATGCCACCCGTAAGGGGGGGATTGCCCGGTTTGTGAACCATTCATGTAAGGTACAATCCCAATACCTTGACAACTTTCCTACAAATTAATGCTAGTTCTTTCAAATGAAGTCAAGTATGTGCTCATCTTCACATCAGTTCATAATGTGAAAACTGCCCAGGCCCCTATGCCCTGCAAATTGTCACCGTTGTTAATTGGCAACTTAGTTGCTGTGTTTGCATTTCTCTGCCTCTGAAAATGATCTTTTCCTGGGCCCATCGGCACTAACTATCTGGGACCCAATTGTGATTTCTAGAAACTTGACCACATGTTTTCTCCTTGTAAGAATGTGAGTGTTGAAGTTTGTGTATTCAACTGATCCGCACATCAAATATAAAAATGGATAGTAGTTTTATGTAGCTACACCTTTTTCGAACAGCTTTCTATGAATTTTAGTTGAACATTTTTTGTTTTTTCTAAGATACTGGCTTACACCTTCACTCTTTTTTTCTTTTTGTTGCTGGACCAGCCAAACTGCGTTGCCAGAGTTATTTCGGTGAGAAATGAGAAGAAGGTAAACGTTCCTATCCCTGCACGTTAGCTTTTCTTATGGTCATGAAGCCAAACACTAACACAATAGGACCAATGCACGGTATTTACGGAAGGATGTTATAAACACACTGAAGAGTTTCATTCTGGGTTTTTAGAATTACTAAAAGATGTTGAAATATGCAGGTTGTGTTTTTGGCTGAAAGAGACATATATCCTGGAGAAGAGGTAACATATGATTACCATTTTAACCATGAGGATGAAGGTGAAAAAATTCCATGCTACTGTAATTCTAAGAATTGCAGGCGTTATCTGAATTGATAAAAACTTTCCATTTTTGCATGAATTTTTGTTCTGTTACACATCATATCAAGCTGATGGCTATTAATTTTGGCATCCAATGCTTTGTAAAGATTGAATGTATATATTTATCTATGGCAATTGATATGAAAATCTGTAAGCATTTACCGGTTAAAACTAAGGCTGTTCGTGGGTCGGCTCGGTTGTGCTCGGTTTCAAAAGTTTCGGGTATTTAATAAATGAACTTGTTGGGTTCAAATATAATTATGGAACCGTTCGGGTTCGGTTCCGTTCCTTTCGATTCTATGCCATAATTAAATTTTTTAACATTTACAACACTACATAAATATAACTAATGACATTTCATTCGTAATTTTTATAAATTAACGTAATTCAATTCAAAAATATATAAATAATTAGCTGTCGAATAACATTAATTTAATGCAAACAAATATTAAAAAGTAGATATTAATATTAAAATGTCGATGATCCATATTAAAAAATTGAGGCCCAATGTTTAAAAATTATGAAATGATCTGATTTAATTAATTAATTTGTTAATTTATTTAGAAAAAATGAAATAATTTAATTAATTTGGTTCTCATTCGGTTTTTCAGTTATTGGTCTAGATCCGATATCTGACTTATATCCATCAATTCTTGATTCGGGTGCTCGTTTGGGTATTAAACTTGTGAAGAATTGCTCGGTTTGGAACTTTTGGACACCTCTAGTCAAAATGCGCATACAAGTATACAAGTGATACAAGAATAGCAAATCTGGTGAGCTTTCTTCTTCCAAAGCTGGGCACATTGTGCGTTCTAAGAACCCCAGTTTGGTAGATTGGAGGTGGCTTCATTCACCATTTTCACCAGGGTAACCTGCCATTTATGCGTTAACTTATCAATGGAACAACACCATCTAAGAGAGACCTAATAAAGGTTACCGAGTTTATTTGGCAATTCAATATGCTGGCTTATAAGAAAATTAAGAGCGAGCTTATAAGTTGTGAAAATGTTTGAACTCATAAGCAATGCAAAACTCGAACTTTAGGGTGTGTCAACTGGGTGAAAAGAATGTACCACACTTTGAGGGACACCGGGAGGTGGCGGTGGAAGGTTTCTTGGTGGCCATATTTTAGAATACAATCGTTTGTCGAATCTCCACTCTCCAATCTTTCCATAGGTCAAATTACCCTGAATATTGGAACACGTCAAAATCAAAGAAAGTGACCATGAAAATTAACTTAGCACGAACAAACTGGCTCAACGTACCTGCAAGTCATAGTCACATGACCATAAGTATAATGAATATGTATGCCTTGCCAATTTTTGTATCCCAAGGAGGCTGTAAGATATTCTAAATGACTAAATTCAATCGCAGCCAATCAGAATATTAAGACATCGAAAGTTACCCAACCTGAATCATGAATTCCTTATACAAGATGTTATGCGCCCCATGTAATGCTGATGCAACAGCATATGCATACCTGTGTTTAAGAAGGAATATTTAGGGAACGAAAAAGCTAAAAGATCCAGTTTGGTACACACGGCGGGACGTGATTGAACAGGACAACAAAACCAAGTTTCTTACATCTCAAGAACCCAACCAAATGCTTTATCTACTTGAGGATCCTTCTTTATCTAGACAAGTTTGGTATAGGCTTGACAATAATGTGATCTGGCTCCGCCATTAATATATAGCTGCATAATGTTAACATGCATATGAAACTGATTGATTGCCTGAAGAACAGAAATCGATGAGAAGATTGAAGTTATTGACATGTATTTCCATACTCTTCTTCAATTTCTACTTGTTGAAGCCACTGCACAAATGCCCAAGGTCTGTTCAGGACTATATATCCCTGAAATTGCAACACTCGGTGACACGAGAAATAAATGTGTTCATTTTCTAATTGTTAAATACTTTTAGACGAGATGTTTCAACACTCGTTGAACTCCCTTAATTATCATAATAACAATATAAGAAATGATATTGAAAAGGTAATGAAGATTAAAGAAAAAATCGAGACCTGATGTATGACAGATGAGAGGGGCTGAGCAACAAATGTGGGTATCTCATCCATGAAGCGATAAGATTGTCCAGAATGCA
>CAIGRO010058048.1:0-15069 GCA_903798355.1 Fraxinus baroniana
TTATTTGCTTATTTATTTTGTCATCTGGTTCGACTCCGGTTCGACCCTCTTCCTTTTCCGGGTTGATGCTCGGGTCGGCTTTTAAAACATCGATAGAGGGCATAAGAACATAATTAAGCCCCACTTGATGTTGATGGTCGGAGAAGTAATTTTGTGAATAGTGATTTTACTCACGGTTAAAAATAAATTTGAGGTAAAAAGAATAAATTAAAGTAATAATAAGAATTTAAAAAACCGTTCTAAAGTACCAATAAATAAATGGTGATTATAATCACACAAGAATTTTTATGTCTTGCATTACATTTTAATTACACTTAAAAAGTTTTCAAATCCTTATTCATTATACGATTTATATCAATAACAATTTTTCATGAAATTCTCATCCTCAATTTTTCCATTAGTTAACACATTTTGTATTTGATAACAGTACGTCCAAAAAGTTCGTGTATAACTTATTTTTCCATCATATTTTGAAAACAAATAAATAAAAAGTACGAAAAATATTTATCTCATTTCAAAGTAAGAAAATAAAATATTTTGACACAAATCCCATCAAGGAACGAGATGTACTAATTGATGGAAGATTGAAATAAGAATTCGACGAAAATAAATTAAGAAAGTAATTGCTACAACGAGCAAAGATTGAAGAATTTTAATGCAAAATTGTGGTGTAACAAATGAAAATTAGGGTGCGTTTGATTGGTATGAAAAAAATCTCCTAGAAAAGAAAATATTTTTCTTTGTTTTGAGAAAAAAACAAAGACCCAACCCCTTGGAAAAAAAATGTTTTCCTTAAAAATAAGAAAAATTAAACATATTTTCAAAAGTTGAAAAATATTTTCAATAAAAAAAATAGCATTCAAACACTCTAAAATAGAAATTTGGATTGAAAACTGATATTTTTCATAAAAATAAATGCAATCAGACACATCTTTATGGTGCCAATTTAACCGCCATATATAAATTAGAACAATTCTACATTGATAGAAGAAATAAAAACCAGAAATCTTCCAGATACACACATGAGGGTGGGTCCCATTCTTTTAAAATAATATTTAATTTACATGGAGTCCACCTTCCATGTGAGTATTTGTAAGCTTTTTGAAGCAAAATTTTTGTATAAATTATTATGGGTAATTTGGACACTTGCAAAATAATTTTACAAAATATTATTTTATTTGTTGCAATCCAAAAAAATAAATATATTGCTATTTATTAACAATAATTGGTGAACTCTGATTTGTGATCGATACGAATTACGATGGATTGCGTTTAAGAGTTATTTTTAGAAAAAAATAGTCAATAATTTTAAGTGTTAATATTCACATTTGAATAAAAATCTCTAGAAGGTTAAATCATTTCTTTTAAACATAAAGTGCTAATCTGTTGTTAGAATAATAGATTAAGGACCAACAATGCAAACTGAAAAAAATTTCTCAGAGAAAGGTTCTGCCGTCTCACTCTAGTTTTATTAACACAAAATCGGGAAGCGGCCGACGTTTCAAATCTCTCTTTGCAAATCAGTAGCAACTCGCTCCGAGTCGCAATTCTTGACAGTGAGTTATCCTCAATCTTCATATTAAGGTATATGCGTTGGGCTTGTTTATGAGGTTCCTTTCAGTGTCAGGGTTTAGGGTGTTGTAAAATTTGCTATCTATTTTGCATATAGGTGGTGGTATTAAGGCAATTTACTTCGCCTTTTTTCTTGAATGTTTAATGGCGAATTAGGATTTGGGCTTCATCTGCTGCATACCCTTCTGTATACGTTTATATTGAAATTAAATCTTGGCGGCATTTTTAATTCTCCGTTGTCAAAATTGGAGTAGATTTTAGACACTTCAATCTTGGATTTTGTTTAGACAGTATAGTTCTTGTTTCTTCCACAAGGGGGCTCTTATCAGCTTTAAAAGAATGATTCCCTCGAGCTATACTGTTCCTTGGTTTTTCTACAGGAGTGGGAAAAAGTCCAGTGTCTTGATTGTTGAATGTTTACTGATTAGCACAAGGGGTTGAATAAATTTAGTTAAGAACTGGTTGATTTTTAGTCGAGTGAGAGGCATATGTTGCGTACACACACCGCCTTGCATAGTGCTCCAGGTTGGTATTGCAGGAAAGGGGTTGTAAACTAACTCAGAGTCATTTTGCTATCCTTTGCTCGAGAGCTTGAACAGTTTATTAGGGTATTGCAAATGCTCTGTCCTTCAGTAATTGATGCTTAATGAATTTCCTACTGTCAATAGTGATTACACATTTCATTAGTTTGGCATTATAATTCTACATAATTGTCAGAGATGGTATCATATGGACTGAGGAAATGTAAAGAACTATACATTTTCCACGTGCTAATTAGGTTGGAAAGGCTGAATATGAGAATAAGAACCATCAGGATCTCTTGAGTGCTGATTCGAAAGTATTAACTTACATCTTAATAGATTAGTGACTATGTCTCAGCTTTGAAATGGTATCAATCTGGACATCCTGTTTTAAACTGGAAGATTGTGTCGGCTTGAAATTAGGACCTCATTGGAGGTCGTGGGCGTTAGCATTATTGAGGGGTACTATTCGAAAGCTGATAAAAGTTTTGAAAACCTAACATTTTAATTTTTTTAAAGCTCCCACCAATCTCTAATCCCGTTGTTTTACGTAGTCATCTCATGATGATGTATAGCCTTTCACATGGATCCATGTTGAATTGAAGCAAATCTTGAAATTTTTAAAATGATTTCATAGATTTTATTTACTTATCTGTTTTCTGCAGCAATAGTTATTTTCTTTTATATTATATTTATTTAGCCCCTGTTTGTCTTTCATTAAATCGAAACTCTTTTTTCTTCAAACTCATTTTCAACCACACATTCACACACGTAAACCCCAAATTTTTCTTACTTTTTAACCATACATTTTCCGAAAAATCGGTATTGCAAAACTCATTTAATGGAAGACAAACAAGGGCTTAACTGCATTCCCTTATCCAGCCCACAACCTCAAGCTAGTGTTCAAACATATGGGGTATTGAGTGTGTGTGGTTTTATTTATTTTTTATTTTTTAAATATTGAAAATTGAAATATATGCTTTTAGATGCATATGATCTTGTGGACCAAATTGTGCAAGAACATAAGATTTCTTGATATGCTATTTCGACAATTCATTTAACAAGAGTGTGGTAATTTTTAACACCTGCAGCAATCCCGTAGAAAATATGAATAAGAATAAGAACCCATTGGTCTTCTTGGACGTATCCATTGATGGGGATCCCGTGGAAAGAATTGTCATTGAGGTGATACCCATATCTTAACAGCCTTTGAGATGCTATCAGTGCAAGAAGATTCATTTATATAATTGTTTGATGCTTTTGCTTCTATCTTTTTTGTGAAAATGCAGCTGTTTGCTGATGCTGTCCCCAGAACAGCTGAGAATTTTAGGGCACTCTGCACAGGTACAAAAGTCTAAATTTGATAATTTTTGCTACAATTTTATGACTTTGTGTACCTAATATGCTCACTTCCTTTTCATTCCTTTCCATTTTAGGTAATTAGTGCAAGCGTACTTATCCAATAAAATGACTTTGATGCTTCTATGTATCGGTTTTTTGACATGCACAAGTAGTTTATAGTAAAGGGATAAGTTGAATCCTTGTGATCACTCAATGTATATGTTTAATGCTGTTATTAAATGTCACATGAAAATTTCATAATATGGTGGGAAGGAAGAAATGGTGGTGGGTTAGTTTTTATTTTTGTTGCAAATAATTTATTCTTTATCATTTTTTTTCATGTATAATGTTTCCATGTCAGAAGACAGTTAAGCATTTTTGGTACAGGGACTAGGCATGAGAATTAGAACTTACACTTGTAATTATAGTTTAAAGAGACCTTCAATTTAGTGGAATGTAAAAGTTGTTATTTTTTCTGTAACATGAACATATTTTTATATCAATTTACATTTTCATAAGTTGTCTGTTCTATCATATTAAGAACAATGAAGTTTATGTAGATTGAATCTAGTTTGTAAAGGGCACATGTTATGCATGAGTTAGAAATCATACCCGGATCTGCCATAGAGGCTTTATAGTGACTGGGGAAGTGTTAACTGCTTGACGCAGGATGTGACGAACAAAGGACAAGATTTGTAGAAGAAGGGGAAAGAGGGGAAGAAGGGTAAAAGGAGAGGAGAAAGAGAAAAGATGAAAAGAATAGAGAGAATTTAGAGGGGAAAATATGAGTTTATTCAATTATCAAATCCAAGTATTATAATGCATAAGCCCTCTTTGTAAAGGTTTCAAGTCACCTAATTTAAGTAGGAAAACAAATAAAGAAATAATATAAAATAAAACCTTAATTACATTTCCTAAAATAAGTATTTGAATTGGAACGTCTTCTATATAATATCTCTACTAGGATTTCCCATCACTGTTCCCTCTATTATGTACTTTAGTTTTTCTTTCCCTTTTGGACCATTTTAAAATAATGTGCCCTCCTTTAAATAATAAAAACCTCCATTTAGGTCTGATTTATCTACTCTATCTACTGTCAAAGCATTAGATTAGCGTATGTAATTTTTGACTAGTAAAAGCTCTAATTGTCTGTTAAGATAACATACTTCAAAATTTACCTTAATACTCATATGAAGTTAGAGCAAAATATTCATTTTGTAAAGGAGTGATTACGTGAGATTGATATACCCTTAAGAGATTGAAACTCACAGAGACCTACTGAAGTTCACTATATATATGAATTAATTTCCTAAGATATTATTAACCAGTGGCTAGACTCCTTCATAATTACTGCTAATAAAAAGATTAATTAAGTTTCCCTATATAGATTATGGTTGAAGTGTGTGATATGAATTTTATTTGAATACAAGTGGTTATATCCTATAATGCTTGTACTCTTCCAAATAGTCGGAGTACTTGTGTCGGACACGACTTGAGTATGGGTATGGAATATGTGTCGGATCCTTCAAGTTTCAGCCGGACACTTTATCGTTTTTACTTCTTTCTTCTTTCTTTTTTTTTTCTTTTCCTTTTCTTATTTCCCATTTTTGCTCTCTATAAACCTAGCATCGCGGTTGAGAGGGTGGAGAAAGGTGACGGCACTAGATTTTCCCCTCTTTTTCTTCTTTCTTCTTTCCTTCCTTCTCTCTCTGTATCGGTGGTTTAGTGTTTTGTTTATATAAAATGAAAATAAGATCCATATAGTACTACTTGGTGCTCCACTAAGTCCAAATTGCAATCAAATCCCTCATTTTATATTTCATATAACATTTAGTAATTCTCATAATTGAAAATTGAACCCCAAAATTCTATTTTATTAGTCTTAACCTCTTATTTAATACCAATTTCCTTCTTTATGAATAATTGATTTAGGTTTATTCAAAATGACATCTTTGATTAGTAAAAAATTGAAATTTGAAAGACGTAATCACGTACTCGTGTCCGAAATTTGAACTATTTTTAGTCATGTCCCCCCGTATCTTACATTTTAGAAAATAAAAGATCCTACACTTAAATATGTACTCGCACCCAATACCAATTCCCGAGTCCGGGCATCATAGGTTATATCGATGTATATGCTTTCGTTTGTCTCCCCATGGATGTAGACATGTTTTTTTGACCACTTTTCTTGTTTTACTCTTTTTGCCCTTGTTTATGTAATTTTTTTCTCAAAAACTCTTGTTTATGTATTCTTAAATATGATGCTTAGAAACCATTCTTTCAGACAGTGGTTTAAATGGTCTTGCACTTTCTTCTGTAGGTGAGAAGGGCGTTGGAGACTCGACAGGGAAACCTCTACACTACAAGGGGTCCATTATTCATCGCATAATTCAAGGATTTATGGCACAAGTATGTTGTTTATGCTTTTATAGAACACTAATTATGAAAGAAAGCGTACTGGGTGGAGCTTCCTGTAATTCTCCAGTAACTGTTCATGCATATGTCTGTTGCTGTTTGTTGTCTGTCTTCTACAATTAGTCAACTCCAATTGGTTTCTGGTTGCTTGCTTTTCGGTTCCCACAACATCTGTATGTTTCTCATTTTAATTGAGGATGCCACAATCTGTGCACGTGTCCTATATCTTCTTGGCCGAACTCTTGAGGAAGTAGAAGCAAATTGGTTTCCACAAGCAGAACTTTTGAAAATTTTCTCAAGTAGACAACTGTATTTTCTGGGTTTGTGAAGGATAGCAATATGCTGCAGTGACAGTAGTTGGAGGTTGCTCTTTGAAGTCATTTAAATAGTTGAGTAGGGCACTTGGGGAAGGTCTTGATAGTTTAAATCTTTGATGGAATGAGAAGTAAAGGTGGTTTCTATACAGGGAAGTGATAATTCATTGCTATTGTGATGAGAAGAAGTCTTGCCATTGGTGGTAAATCAGCAAGGTTTGAATAGGTTTCTCCTACTGTAATAGGGGACAATTTCATACAGATGGGGCTACCTACTGTTGGTTGTAGGAAAAAGAGCGGTAATTCTAGGATTTCAATCAAGGGTTCGAGAGAGGCAGATAAAGTGTGTTTGATTAAGCGTGCGACCATGAGTGGAAGGGTTCAAGCCTTCTTTGAGGTTGTTACGTTGGTTGAAAAAGGGATGATGAGATGTAGACATTAAGCGTGGAGAAGGGGAAGGTTCATGTTGTTTTCAGATGTACACACATGTTCTCTCTTCAGCATACTTGGTCACTGAGAGTGAGTTCAGGAACTGTGGCCTTCAAAAATTCATTTTGGCACGTTGTAGACTAGAAACCATGGACATCCGGACTGGATCTCCATGTTCATCGCAAGTTGAAGATGGTCAAGCTCTGGTCTCTGAAAATATTTCTATTATATTTTTAGTTTTGGAAGCATGAATGTGCATTGCCAATGACAATTAATTTGACTCGAGGTTGGGCACTATTACAAAGCGAATGAAAAAGGATTTGTTATGTCTGCAGTAATTGTGGGTTCCATTTTGGATACAGCGATTAACTAAGGACATGTTGCAACACACTTCGAGAACACTATTGACATCAAACATGTTACATTTTAATCAAAAATGGGTTGGAATATGATATGAAAAAATTGCACAATAGGAGAATATAAAGAGGAAAAATATCTATTCAGTGTAGGGAATAAAAAGCATTGTAAGGAGAATGATAATGGAAGGCTTACAATACCACTGGAAATCTCTATCGATGCATGCTCGTTAACGTGGTCAATTAAATTGCATTAACTATTCTTTTTGCCTTCTTGACTTAATGATTTTTTTTTTTTTTAATATATCAATATCAATGCGTCTTTCTTGCCTGTTTATCAAGGTACA
The DNA here is from genome assembly GCA_903798355.1 of Fraxinus baroniana. Classification (NCBI taxonomy): domain Eukaryota; kingdom Viridiplantae; phylum Streptophyta; class Magnoliopsida; order Lamiales; family Oleaceae; genus Fraxinus; species Fraxinus baroniana. Next base: position 7,296 of record CAIGRO010058048.1, read on the forward strand.
AACAGGTTTTAAGACTTGTACATTATAGCATATAATGTTTATAATCAACATGCTCCTAACATAGTGTCTTACTTTTTGGAAAATTACATATTTGGTCTTCCGTTTTCTTTCATGTTCTTTTTCCTCTTGCCTGTTGTTCCTGTGTCTATGTCCTGTAAGTGTGTCCTTGATATTGAGATGCTTCTATTTGAATCTTGCACTTGTACCCCAGTTTTTTGTAGTCTTTATGTCCTGATTATATCTTTGTTGAAATAGCAAGTTCTGGATTATTGTCCATTGATGACAATTGTTTGAGGAATTAACTTTCAATATTTCCTTGGCATAAGACGACTAGATTTGTTGGCAATGGAAGAAATAGATATCTTTGTCTCTCTTTTTTTCTCGTACAAGAATGCGTGGGAGAGTGCTCATGGATATGTCTATTCAGTTTTTCTCAATACTTCAACCAGCCATATAAGGACATGTACATGAGCACTCGCACTCGCACGCGCACACATACACACAAACTTTATTTTGGAAAACTTCTGTCTCATGTAGTTCCTTTTTCGTGCAGGGTGGTGACTTTTCAAAAGGAAATGGTATGCTTTTTTCTCTTCTGGATCTTGTACTTTCAATTGATGCAGATGCTCGATATGACTTCAGACGTCATGCCCAGACTTGTAAGGCACAACCTTTTAATGGTTTGCAGGCACTGGTGGAGAAAGCATCTATGGAGGGAAATTTGCTGGTATGTTTGTGCTTATTTTTCCTGTAGTGGTGGCTCACTTTTAAGACCTCTTCAAATTTTTCCTTTTGATTTCACAGATGAAAACTTTAAGCTGGATCATAGTGGGCCCGGTTTTCTCTCTATGGCAAATGGTGGTCCAAACACAAATGGTTCCCAGTTCTTCATAACTTTTAAACGCCAACCACATCTTGATGGGTATTTGATTTTGTTCTTATTTACCTGTCTCATAATGTCCTCAAGCCCCAACATTTTTTTTTTGGGGGTCTTGGACAACTAAACTTGGGTACTGCTTGTAACTGAATTTCTGATATTTCCTTCTGTGGCAGAAAACATGTTGTTTTTGGAAAGGTTGTGAAGGGAATGGATGTTGTTAAGAAAATTGAACAAGTGGGAACAGCTGATGGTAAACCATCGGGGTTGGTGAAAATTGTGGACTGTGGTGAGACACCTGAGAGTAAAATAAATGATCCGGTTGGATCAAGGAAAGGTAGTATTGTGACTCTGAGATGGCGAGTGTTGTCTTATGACTGCTGTGACATCTTTCCTTTCTTTTTGATATTTCTGCTCATGATGCCTTCAGGAAAAAAGAAAAAACCAACAAGAGCTCTTTCGTCGGATAATAGTTCTGACAGTGAAGCAAAAGGGAAACGACAAGCATCTCGTAAGGATAGGAGGAGAAAGAGAAGAAAGAGATACTCTTCATCTGATTCATACAGCTCTGATACAGATTCTGATTCTGCTTCATCTGAGACAGATTCTGTTTCGGACTCTGATTCATATTCTGAATCAGACTCTTCAAGTTCTTCCAGTTATGGAAGAGGGAGGAAGAAAAGGAAGTTGACCAAGAGAGGTAGACATCAGCGCGGGAAGAAAAAGGCTGGACGAAAGGAGAGGAGGAAAGTTAAACGTGATAAAAAATCAAGGCGGAAGTCCAAAAGGTTTTTATCTTATGTCTTTTTCCATTTCCAATGAAGTACTATCTTCCAGTGGTCCCAGTTTAAGTCTTTTTGTTGTAGTCATACTGATGGAGGCATGTATCTCACAAATGTCTTCCATGTCTTGGATTATGACATTATGTTTTCACCCACCATTTGGAAGACAAAAGACATGCAATCTATTGCAAAAAATCTTTCAATAAATAACAGATGAGAAATGGTTTTGGAAGTCTATAATATTTTCAAATCAATGGTTTGGGTGATCTGTGGACATCCTTGATGAGGGAACCACAACTGTGTCACAAAAGAAGAGTTGTTAAACAATCCGTTTATCGAAACTTAGTTCTCAATTTGTCTCTATTTCACAATCTTTTTACTCAGAAACTCGGGAAGTTCCAGTGATACTGAGAGCGGGAGTAGGACCAGCAGCACTGACGATGAAAATGCCACTAGGGGCAAATTTGCACGTAAAAGTAACATATTGGGCCAAGAAATGAAGAAGCCAGCACAAAGTCTAGGTATCTTATCTTTCTAAACTCTATTGAATGATCTCCATTGTCATCATTTTTACTTTCCCGACTTAGATAAATTTCAAGAAATGACCAAATATTTAATTTTTAGCCTTACTATCTCATAGCTGGAAATTTACAGGATTGGAGAAGAAATCACCGACCCCTCTGTTGGGACAAGCCGTCGCAGAGCAAAGGAAGGACGATGAACTGAAGCAGACAGTTGGCAGCTCATCTCATGAAGAGGGTGAATTTTCTCCGAAGATTGATGATACACTGAATAATGGTCACGAAAAAGAGTTCGAGGCTAATGAAGCTGCCAAGCATGTCGATCAATCTGACTATTTTAACAGATCCAGGTCTTCACAATTTAATACTTTTTGCTCTTACATCTGCTCCAGTAGTTGATTTACTTATCATTTTCACATTCTTGCTTCTTTATTTAATTCTTACTAATATCGTATCACCCATATTTTTGCTGCTCTGTAACATTGCATTACATTTATGAGTAACAGGAGGCTGACACCAAGTCCTAGAGGGAGGCCAATGTCCAGTCATCAGAGCACTCCAAGCAGAAGCCCAGAGAGAATAGTTCCCAGACTTGAAAATAACAGTAAAATTCCTAGATCGTCTGGTCAGCTAAGCAGTAAAAGTCCTCCAAGGAGTCCCACCCATAAGGCTCCACCACCATCCACTTCTAGTCGTGGTCGGGCTTTGTCTAGAAGCCGCTCTCCAAATGGAACTCCAAAGCGTGTTAGGAAAGGGCGAGGCTTTACTGAACGATACGCCTTTGTTAGGCGCTATCGCACTCCATCTCCAGAACGTTCAGTGGATAGATCTTATCCATATGGTGGAAGAAATATTCAAAGGAATGACAGGTACTTTCTTGATGACAGATCCAAAGGGTGGTTTGTTATGGGTCATTTGCTGAATATGTGCCTTCACTTAGCAGCTCATGCTAAGAACGTCTCTGCCAGATTTTAAGAATTGGAGAAAATTTAGAACATATCAGACACACTTCTTCTATCTGCCACTTTTAAAATGGAAATCGGATAAGCAAAACAGCCCTGTAAAATTGCATGTTTTGTTCTCTGTTTTGGCTACCGCCATCCTGGAACATTTCATCTCACGTCCATGAGCTTCTGGTATTGCACATTCGTAATCATCCATCATTTGAAATTAACGACTGAATTTTTAGAACTTCAAGTTGACTTTTTCTTGTTCCTTCCGGCATTAACATTTACTTCGGGCAATAACACTTATATTTGAAACCTTTTTTAGTATTTTTGCTAATGACATTTGTCTCTCTTTGTCATGAGTCAGTATAGATCGAGATTGGACTCTTTGAATCTTATTCGATGTAAAATTTACTTCTTTGTTTTGTTTCTTTAGAAAACTCTGTCATCTGACTGTTTGGTAAATTACGTGAACCTGTGTAACTTCCTTTTTTGTTCTATTCCTCTCTTACTCTCTGTTCTAATCATAAGAAAGATAGAGGTCTGGGCTTAAAAATCTCGATTCCCTCTTGATTTTTGTTGGTTGATGTTGTTCTATATCAATCAGTTGCCTAAAGGGTGGGTTTTTGTTGGAATTAGGATGCTCAGCATGAGCTGAAACCATTGTCTACAAACCAACTGTGATCAGTATCTGAATAGAAATGATGTCTGAATTGAGGGGATGCTATAAAGAATGTTTTGCTAATTGTGACTTTTTAGGTATTCAAGCTACAGAAGTAAGTTCGAACATTCACCACAAAGACGATACAGAAGCTCACCAAGAAGAGACAGGAGCCCACCCAGGTCTCTCTCTCTCTCTCTGTATACATACACATATCTTAATGTCTGTGTGTAGGTTTCTTTCCTGTACATGCTGGTCTGTTTGCGAATTCAGAATTCTGAAGGGTAGAATGCACGTTTGTTTCTCTGCATGCATGTGTATTTTGAACCTTCAGTGCACAGTCCGTACAGATCTCATCAATTTGGTTGTTTATGATTATGATTATGTTTGGGTGAGCTTAAAATGTTTTCTTACAAGTAACTACGTTTTAAAATAAATAGCTTATTTAAATATAAGTTACTTATTCTGATACTAAGTTAAGAGTCGTTTTTTTTACTTAAAGAAAGAAATAAGTTATTCAAAAATACTTTGAAAACAAAAAAGTAACTTAAAAGTATCTTCCACCTTTTTTAATCATGATCAAACATTCTTTCAGGCATTATCTTTTTTCTAATTTTACTTCAATTTCGTGCAGTCATAAAAGAGTTATTGTTTGATGTTTTGTGTTTTAGATATGAACGCAAAAGAAGTCCTAGTAGGAGTCGTTCCCGAAGCCCAGGTCGTTATCGGGCCCGGAAAACACATCGTAGCAGGAGCCCTGTGCGAAGTCCTAGCCCGACAGATAGGCGCCCTACAGTTAGTGATAGACTAAAATCCCGTCTTGGGCCAAAAGTGAATGACCAAATCCCTCAAAATAGAGGTAGATCTCTTTCACGCTCTAGGAGCCGTGATTCGTCCACATCTGGAACTCCTGAAAAGCGTCCAGGAAAAAAGACATCTGCTTCGCCAGGCAGTTCCAAGTCCAGCTCCCCTGGCGGTCGAAGGGGTTTAGTCTCTTATGAAGACTTGAGTCCTGAGAACGGAACAAATTAGTGTTGTCTTGAAAAAGTCTTGGTTTCTTTCCGAGTTTCTCGTATTCTATTTTTCGTGTTTATTTGCAAACAACTCCTGAAAAGCGTCCAGGAAAAAAGGCATCTGCTTCGCCAGGCAGTTCCAAGTCCAGCTCCACTGGCGGTCGAAGGGGTTTAGTCTCTTATGAAGACTTGAGTCCTGAGAACGGAACAAATTAGTGTTGTCTTGAAAAAGTCTTGGTTTCTTTCCGAGTTTCTCGTATTCTATTTTTCGTGTTTATTTGCAAACAACTCCTGAAAAGCGTCCAGGAAAAAAGGCATCTGCTTCGCCAGGCAGTTCCAAGTCCAGCTCCACTGGCGGTCGAAGGGGTTTAGTCTCTTATGAAGACTTGAGTCCTGAGAACGGAACAAATTAGTGTTGTCTTGAAAAAGTCTTGGTTTCTTTCCGAGTTTCTCGTATTCTATTTTTCGTGTTTATTTGCAAACTGAATGTTTAGCTTAGATCATACTTCCCATCAAAATTCTTGTAAACTTTGATTGCACTTTATGGCTTCCGGATGGAAGTGTTGCCATTTGAAGCTACTGATTTTTGTGTGCTTTGACACTATTTCTGCCTGGATCATGCTACGTGTATAGGTCTGTACATTATAATCCATCTCTGCCTGCACCCTGTTTTTTTTGGGTTAAAAAGCTGTCGAAGTTATGCTCTCTTGATGTGAGCTCTTGGATTTTCATTTTGAAGGAACGTGGTTATCCTAGATAAAAGGATTTACATGCTTATTTGAAAGAAATGTGACGATAGTAGAGATCAAGGTCATGGTTTCTGTTCATCGTGAGTCCTTATAGAGATTAGTTCGTTTATGTTTTGAGGTATTAATATCATATTCTTTACTAAAATTTGTTATTATAGAGATTAGTTTGTTATTATATGAAAAGCAAAAGTCAAAGGACTAATTTTTATTACCAAACATTAGAGATTAATCACGACACTCGTATAGTTTTTCATGTGGAATTTTTCAATGGGTCTTTAATGTTTTGTTCTTTAATAAAATATTAACGTGTTCATTCAAGTGTCATCACATTTTAGCTTGTGAGATCAACTACTTACTTCTCAAGTAAGAAATGTCACACGTGACAGTCTATTCGTAATAACGATATTTGTATCTCGTTATTACTTACAATCACTGATAATTTAAGATTCAGTTATATTGTAATTTGTATTTTACAATCACAACTTTTTGTGATTAACAAATTGTAAAGATTTAAATCTATGAACTCTATTATTTAATATAATTTGTTAGAAAAGCAATTTAAATAAATAATAGATCTTGTCGGAAAATTGCATTAAATATATTAAAGTGTTTATAACCTAAATTGATTGAGTCTAGGACATAACAATACATGCAATACCCAATTAAGTTCCACTCGGTCCGACGGAAAATTAGATAAATCAAATGTAAAACACAAACAAAATAAGGAATTTAAATAACACCCAATACTATCTATCAGCATAATCAGTTTCGAAAGGGAGGTCCTCATCATCACCATCGATTTTCTTGCTTTCTAATCAAGGGCCTTTTCTAGGTGACGAGACTGATCAAGAATTGTAACATTCTCAGCATCCACATGTTTCACTATACCCAAAGTGGGAAACACTGTCCCCCCGCCAACATCCACCACTGTCAAATTCCTATTATTGAGTTCAGCTGGCTCAAGTGCCTCATTGATAGAAACCTGCAGAACCAAAATGCCCTTTTTTTTTTTTCAGTGCACGATCATTCTTAATTGACAATATTGCATGTTTTATCTTAATAAGTTGGGACGGATCCATGACCGAATTACAATTTGGACTAATACGTAAAAAAAATAAAAAAATTACACGAATTTTTTTTTTTTACATAATTTTTTTCTACTCTAAAAATCCAATGGGCTGAGGGCTAGACCGGGCCCCCAGATCCGTCCCTGTTCATCTGCAATGCTAATGAAACATTGTTTATAAAAGATAAAATATTTAAACATAAATAATTAAATGAAAAAATGTAAAAAGAAAAGGGTAAAGAAAAAAAAATAGCAATCCATTGCTTTACTTTCCTAATCCCGTCTCTAATTTTGCTCAGTGATAGGCAACTCGAGAAGGGCCCCAAAAATTATGAATCATACTAACAGCCCGTTTGGTAACAATTAAAATTGAAAATATGGCCGTTATTGGGCTCCACCCGTCTAATAAAAGTCAACAATAACGGCTATATTTTCAATTTTAATCTGATTTTAATCTCTACCACACACCCTCTAAATATTTCATTGCAAAATGCATTTAATTAAATTTATTGTATGTTTCATTGTAAAAAACAGCCCGTTTGGTAACAATTAAAATTGAAAATATGGCCGTTATTGGGCTCCACCCGTCTAATAAAAGTCAACAATAACGGCTAATTTTTCAATTTTAATCCGATTTTAATCTCTACCAAACAGGGAGACACAAAGCGTATTTCTTTTATTGGAAAAGTCGATCGATGATATTTAGCAAGGATATACGTCTCACGATGAGACTACTAGCATCGTTGTTTTTAAATAAGGAACTAACTTCTTCAACACAAGAAATGGTGGACGATGTTGGTTGATGAGCCTGACCAGATTTTGTTGATTGATTTCCCATGTTGCCAAAACCTCTTAGATTTTGAGGTTGCATAGGAACGCTTAAAAAAAAAAAAAAAAAGCCAATCGATCTCTCTCTCACTGTGTATGTGCGAAAAAGAAGAGAGTCACGTGTTTATTCGATTTAGCACCCAAGGCCAAGCCGATCAAACCTTTCTATTTTGAGGTTCGCCTTCCTTGCAATTCCCAACGCATGGACCTATCATGGCTCAGTTTATTGCAATAGTCACACGACATCTTGTCCTTATCGATTGGTTTCTTATCGTCTGCAGCGTTTGAACCTGGTTTGATTGTTGCATATGTTAGGAATATTGGGCCTAA
>CAIGRO010058069.1:0-13522 GCA_903798355.1 Fraxinus baroniana
ATGGGGCTCAAACACAATGTAAATTCTATCCATGTCTCAAGACCCGTGTAGAGAGAGATTAGTCTCCACATTTCAAATTTGTCGCGGAGCGCATTACAAACCAGTCAAAATGTCAGTGTGTGTGAGATAGACGTGCTGCCATTTGTCTTCTCATAAACGGTGCACGGATTTAAATAACTGATAAACCGGGAACCCATAACGGATTGGTATTTTCCTTCTGAATTTCCTCATTTCTATGGGACTCCCAGTTTCCAAATGGGCCCAGAATTCACGTTCAAACCGATTGATATTATTGATTATTCTACTATTTTATCTTACGTCCTCTTCCTTATCTAAATGTACAGGAATTTGTGCCCTTTTTCTCTCTCCGTGTCGGCTTTTCTGTGTCTTTTTGGTTTATAAATTACTATTGTCTCGCACATTCGTTCAACCCAAATAAACCTTATAAAGGGGAAAACTTCATTGTTTGTTGAATACTGAAACAACTACCCAAAATTTTCAATGGCGACTCCAAAATTAGTAAAATTACCCAGTATGAGAGAGAGGGTGGAGGATACACTCTCTGCTCACCGCAACGAGCTAGTCTCTCTCCTTTCCAGGTAACCTTTTTTCTTTTATATATTGAAAAAAAATGTGTAAAAGAAAATATGTGACAAATCCTGGNTCTGCTCACCGCAACGAGCTAGTCTCTCTCCTTTCCAGGTAACCTTTTTTCTTTTATATATTGAAAAAAAATGTGTAAAAGAAAATATGTGACAAATCCTGGCAACTTTTTCTCAATGGGAAGTTGTGATATCACATGATTTGTTTTCTTTGAACTGCTTTTTAGGATTTTTTTTTTCTTTTTAATCTGATCACTGATCGTTCGCTACTTTGTTTTAAACTAACAAAAAAACTGTTTGAAGATATGTTTCCCAGGGGAAGGGTATGCTGCAGCCCCATAATCTGATCGATGAGCTGGACAACATCGTTTGTGATGATGCTGGAAAGAAGAAACTCAGTGATGGACCCTTTGGCGAAATTTTGAAGTCTGCTCAGGTTATTTATTTAATTTTCATATTACTCCTCAGATTTTTAATTTTATTTATTCTGGGCAATCGGAAAAATATGAGTTTTTTTTTTCAATTTGTTCACTAGAAATAATTACCTGGAATTTGATCTTATAGCCTGCAGTGCAAAAAGTAAAACCCATAGGTTAACCTTTATGTGCATTTTACTGAATTCGAATTAACCTTCATGTGCATTTTACTGAATTCGAATCGAGGAAGGAAAGAGTATTTATTTCTTGATTAAACTAATTTAATTTCTCATTTTTCAGGATTGTTAGAACTCTATAATGGATTTTCATGAGTTTGTATTTGTATATTATGACATTGATATGTCGGCCAGATAATTATTTTGAATCAATTTTGTGGACAAATGAGCAAAATATTGGGATCAGGGTGGTAGCGAATTGGAACTATAATTTTTTTATACCTTAAATATTCTGCTTTAACTCTGATGATAGGAAGCCATAGTTCTGCCACCTTTTGTTGCCATAGCTTTCCGACCAAGGCCTGGTGTTTGGGAATTTGTACGTGTCAATGTATATGAACTCAGCGTCGACCAATTGACAATTTCTGAATATTTACGATTCAAGGAAGAACTTGTGGATGGACGGTGAGTGACTTTCCTGATTCTTGATGTCAGAAAGTGTTGCTTCTTAATTTTGGAAGATGAGTAATTTGACTAATTTCTGGATACTCACTGTAATCTGTTTTCTATACGTGCTAGAAATGATGACCCGTATGTTCTTGAATTGGATTTGGAGCCATTCAATGCAACATTTCCTCGCCCAACTCGTTCATCGTCCATCGGCAATGGTGTCCAATTCCTCAACCGTCATCTTTCTTCAATCATGTTTCGCAATAAAGAATCTCTGGAACCTTTACTTGATTTCCTTCGAGCACACAATCATAAAGGGCATGTAAGTTCTAGAATAAACTAAATATTATTGCTCTTTTACCAAACGTGAAATGGCTTATTTTTATCTAGTGCACTACAATATTTGTGTAGGTGTTGATGTTGAATGATCGGATACAACGTATTTCGAGGCTTGAGTCTACGCTGGCTAAGGCAGACGACTATCTCTCTAAGCTACCACCAGAGACCCCCTATTCCGAATTTGAATATACGTGCGTTTTCTTATACACACTCTTTAAAGATATGTATGCTTTTGCCTAGTATAACATATATTGGGCATGCAGATTACAAGGGATGGGTTTCGAGAGAGGTTGGGGAGATACTGCTGCAAGGGTTCTGGAGATGATGCATCTCCTCTCTGACATCCTCCAAGCTCCCGACCCGTCCACATTAGAAACATTTCTTGGTAGAGTACCCATGGTGTTTAATGTTGTCATCTTGTCAATTCATGGATATTTTGGCCAGGCAAACGTCTTGGGCTTGCCCGATACTGGTGGTCAGGTAACTGTGGTTTAACCATTTTTATATAGCTGAGGGCATGGGGAACACGTGTTGGATTCGTATATTCTTTTTATTGCTTAGAAATGTTCTTTAGTCTTATTTTCGCACGTCTTCCAAATGCCACAATTGAATACATATCTTAACTAATAAGCTCAAGCATTTCAACTGGAAACTAAAAGAAATATAAATATTTCCAAATAGCCATCTTCTCAATGTGGGAATTAACTAGAAAATGGCTGTGAGCATGTTTCTTAAGCCTAAAAACCGTTGAACGTTTAATGAAAGTAAGTAGACGCTTTTTAAAAGAATTTTTGTGGAAAGTAAATAAATGCTTTTTAAAAAGTAAGTTTTTGAACTGAAAATCTCCCAAAAAATAGCTTCTGAAAAAGCTCAAAACATTTTTGGCAAGTTACTTAATAGTAAATTTACTTTTCTTAGGCTTAGCCAAACATGTTATACAATCCTTGGCAAGACTGACCAGAAATAGTAGGGGCATTTGCCTTTTATGATATTTATCTGCTATCATGAATGTAGGAGGTTTAACTCAATTTCAATCCTGGATGTCTCAAGTGCGTATATTGTTTTACAGATGCAAAACAATGATAAAGATAGATCACCTCTTCAAAAACATTCGAAATACATCTACTTTTATTATGATAGTTTTACAGATTTGAATGTCGTGTCATGAAATAAATCGGGGTCTCTCTAATAATAATGTAGCGTAGAGGAACTTATCTTATTTCTCCTCTTGCTCTTATGCAGGTTGTGTACATACTAGATCAAGTGCGTGCCTTGGAGAATGAGATGATCATGAGAATCAAGCAGCAAGGACTGAATATCACTCCTAGAATTCTTATTGTATACTCAGATACTTTATTTGGTTTTTTGTCGATATGATATTTTGTTGGTAATGTAGCCTATTTCCTGTTATTTTAAAACATGCTATTCTCTGATTCTGCTAGGTTACTCGTTTAATACCTGATGCAAAAGGCACCTCATGCAACCAGCGGTTGGAGAGAGTTAGCGGATGTGAATATGCGCACATTCTGCGCGTTCCTTTTAAAACTGAGCATGGAATTCTTCGTAAATGGATTTCAAGGTTTGATGTGTGGCCTTACTTGGAAAAGTTTGCACAGGTTAGACTGAACTAACTACATCAGTTATCAAAATTTATCTTTGTAAATTGTGTCAGATGTGTATTACTTTTTCTATACTATATTCTTTGTAGTCCTAAGTTACAAATTAGCTACATATATGTGCTCAAGATAAAGGTTACAATTTGCAGCGAAAATGGTCAGGCCTTGTTCTTTTACCAAAGGTCTGATGCGTCAAATAAATAAATAGGTGGTGGCATGACTTCAACCTAGGACCTTTGCTTCCTCTAGCAACACGAACCAACTCGTCTAAAGCTGAATGTGTAAAAGAGAGGAGTTAAATTTGTTTACATTTCTAATTTTCAACAAAGATTGCTTCACTTTTCCTACTTTAAACACAGCTCTGGTATGAAATCGACGCCTTCCATCCACACCATGGCTGGAACAACTACACCTTTATATATTTTCCTCATAGATGCTACTATTGTGATCTTTGGTTAGACTGATTTTGAAAGATGTCAACAAATGATCGTGTTATTTGGATCTTGTATTGACTTCTGGATTATCATTAATTTTTTTGACATATCGTCATTACCTTGTTTGATCATCAGGATTCTGCAAATGAAATTTCAGCAGAGCTGCAGGGTGCACCAGACCTAATTATAGGCAATTACAGTGACGGGAATCTTGTTGCATCCCTTTTAGCTTATAAGATGGGAGTCACACAGGTGAATATTGATGTTTTTTTTGCTGCCTTGATTGATTGCATGAAAATAATTTTCTGGTAATTACTTTTTCCTTCCCGTTTCAGTGCACTATTGCACATGCCTTGGAGAAAACAAAGTATCCAGATTCGGACACTTATTGGAAAAAATTTGAGGACAAATACCATTTCTCATGTCAATTCACTGCTGATCTCCTAGCCATGAATAATTCAGATTTTATAATCACAAGTACATACCAGGAAATTGCAGGAACGTAAGTCTACCTACAATGACAACCGTATCTGAATGTTTTTCCTTGACTATTATGATCGTTATTTTTCCTAGCTTCACTCTCCAAAATTATTTTCGTGGAATAAAAACTATTCATTTCTTTTACATCTTTTATTTTCCTTTTTTTGAAACAGAGCAGCTTGATGCTTCTGTGGTTCTTCACCCGAATTTAATCTATTACTAATTTAATTTATTGCAAAATTTCACAAAATTAATCAGGTCCAGATCCTGAGTTCCTTTTCCACAGAGATATGCATGCACATTATTGTTCAATGCGTGCCACTTCTGCCGCTCCAGATTTTCTCTCTGATCCTATTGTAGAGATACCACTCCAATAATTCTTAGAGATGAAAAGAAATCCAATGTTTTCTAGTGTAGCTGGGAAATACTATGGAAGCCTGTAGACGTATAATGTTGGATTATTTGGAGCCCAATCGGCTATATTGAGCATTCATACAAGTGATCCCTATCAAAATATGAAGGATTTTTTTTTCTTTTCTGGGTGGGGGTGTAGGAGAGTTTTCTTGACAAGATATAGACGTTAAAAACTGTTGTAAGAATGTTCTTCATTATAGTGAGAAATCTACTGCAGCCAGTGGACATGGCTCTCATATTTAGGGTAAACCACTATAATGTATTTGCTTTTTGTGTTTCTGATTTCATTTTGAAAAAAAATAAAAACTTGCTCTCGGAGTCGGGCGATAACATTTATGATTGTATATATGACCTGTTGCAATGTCTTGTAACAAGATTGTCTATGCCCCTACTTAAACTACACTTGGGAGAAAAAAAAAATCAACTTTATTTTCTTGTTCTGCTAGTTTTTGCCTCGTTAATACAGATGCATTTAGTAATGGAAATTCAATATCATATTGGTTCTTTTTGATGATTTATTTCCAGGAAGAATACTGTTGGTCAGTATGAAAGTCATACATCTTTCACTCTGCCAGGCCTATACCGCGTTGTTCATGGCATCGATGTGTTTGATCCCAAGTTTAATATAGTTTCTCCAGGAGCGGATGACCTCATTTATTTTCCATACACCGACAAGGAAAAAAGACTGACTTCTCTTCATGGTTCAATTGAAACGATGCTATTTGGTCCCGAACAGAATGATGAGCACATGTAAGTGACCGGTTGATTAGTAGGTATTTTCTTCAAACTATAATAATGGATTGGAAGAATGCAAACATGTAAACTATCAACGTACATTATGTCATCCTCGCTGCTTGGTGATGAGCATGAAAGTTTGAAATAATTAGTAATTTCAAAATAAGTAACAAACTCATAATTGTTTTAGGAAGAAAAGGATAAAATATTTTTTATTTTCCATTCAGTCAAAGTTTGAAACAAGTAGTTTTAAACCATTAAGGAGAAAAGTTTTAAGATTTTTTTTTTTTAAAAAAAAAACTTTTTTTTCCTGTATATGAAGTTCGAGGTTTAAAAGGATGTTCCTTGTAGGAAGTAAAACGAAAGGAATGAAAAGGAATAAACGTGTTTCGTTGGGTTTTCGAATATTTTTTCATTGATATTTTTGTTATAATTTTCAGTTACCAAACTTGCCTAATTGTACCACAAACCATGCAATTTGATTTTTCATGTGCCCCAGATTCATAATGTTTAATGTCATATAGTCTAAATTTAGAATCTGGACATTGTTACTCGTATTATTGGCCCTATATATAAACATATGGTGGTTGTATCAAGAACTGATTTCGAAAATCTGCGCTCTCACCTCAAAAAACATTATTTCTAATTACTAAATAGTTTAAATATTTTAATATGATCTGATAGACATTTCCTCTGTAAAAGCAAGTAACGTAATGAAGGATATTATTTGCTGATAGCCTATTTACCTTGTATTCTACTTGATGCAGTGGTATATTGAAAGATCAATCGAAACCCATTATTTTCTCCATGGCAAGGCTTGACCGGGTTAAAAACATTACGGGATTGGTGGAATCTTATGCTAAAAATCCCAAGCTCAGAGAATTAGCCAACTTGGTTTTGGTAGCAGGTTCCATTGATGTAAAAAAATCAAATGATAGAGAAGAAATTGTGGAAATTGAGAAGATGCATTCTCTAATTAAGCAATACAATCTAGATGGCCAGATAAGATGGATAGCAGCCCAAACAAATCGAGCACGTAATGGTGAACTTTATCGCTACATAGCAGACAAGAGGGGAATTTTTGTCCAGGTTTGATTTTCGTGTTCATTTCTTTATTTGTCAGACAATTGCATCTAAATTCCCATATTCTCATCTAAAAAATATAGTTGTTAGAGAAGATACACATTTATTTACTCAGTATTCAACACATTCAAAACTCTCATGTGTAGGCTGGATTTACATTCTTCTCAAGGCCTGACACAATTTTTCTAAATGGGTGTCGTAAAATATAGTTGCTAGAGATGATACACATTTATTTACTTAGTATTCAACATTCAAAACTCTCCTCATGTGTAGGCTGGATTTTCTTTCTTCTCAAGGCCTGACAGACAATTTTTCTAAATGGGTGACGACATGAATTGAAGACAAGACCTTGGCATCCTATAATGTCATATTAAACCGTCCTATCTAAAAGTTTTAAGTAATTATGTTGGGGTGGACACATTTATTTATTTAATTAGGCATGAAATCTATGTTGATTTCTTTATTTCAGTGACAATTGCATCCAAATTTGTGTCCAATAAATGAACTTTTTGACCAAACAACAATTATTTCTTCTCCATTCAGCCTGCCTTTTATGAAGCTTTTGGACTTACGGTGGTCGAGGCCATGGCCTGTGGCCTTCCAACATTTGCAACTTGCCATGGTGGTCCTTTGGAAATTATTGAAGATGGCATTTCCGGGTTTCACATTGATCCATATCATCCCGATAAGGCTGCCGAACTCATGGTGGATTTCTTTCAAAAATGCAATGAAGATCCAAGCTATTGGGTTACAATATCAGAAGGATCTCTTCAAAGAATTCATACGAGGTATGTACTTCAAGGACACAAACCAACTCGTGTTTGTTTATTACTGAATGATTAAGCGCACGTTTAGATAATTAAGCTTAAAAATTTATTTATTAAGTGAATAAGATTTTATTTTATTGGTCAAAGTTGAAATCAAGCCGTTACCTGTGTTGACGTTAAAGTAAGATTTACTTTCAAAATAATTAATTATTCTTACGATCAAAGAAAGA
Organism: Fraxinus baroniana; assembly: GCA_903798355.1. Lineage (NCBI taxonomy): Eukaryota > Viridiplantae > Streptophyta > Magnoliopsida > Lamiales > Oleaceae > Fraxinus > Fraxinus baroniana. The sequence goes on from CAIGRO010058069.1 coordinate 7,743, forward strand.
GGAACATATCCAAATATTTTGGAAACAGAGAGATGCTCGGCGAAGCTTAAAATCCCCCTTAAAAGGGGCCTTTTTTGACAGTATGAACTATGAAGGATCATATTGTTAAAGAGGGCTTTTAAGCCTCGCCAAGCATGTATAAGTTAGATTGCAGTTTGTAAAGTTGGTGCATTCTTATTATTTTACAAACTTTTTTGCATTCTTGAGCTTTACTAGTGCACGGGTGTCATTAATCCTTTTCAATGAAGGTATACGTGGAAAATTTACTCGGAGAGGCTGATGACACTGGCGGGAGTATACGGCTTCTGGAAATATGTATCAAAACTCGAGCGTCGTGAAACTCGACGATATCTTGAGATGTTCTACATTCTCAAGTTTCGTGACTTGGTGAGATAACTCTACTTGTCTTGCGGGAGTAGTTTTAGCCTATCAATCTTGAAAAAGCATAACAAGTTTTTAACAGATTGCATGAATAATGTACACAGAATTTCTATAATGCGTTGGCCGTTGTCTGTTTCAGGCAAAATCTGTTCCTTTGGCGGTTGATGGTCCACAGTAAAAAGGGTGCAGAGAGGAAGCATCTCAATCTTCTAATCCCAAAGAGATGCCTAAATTTCTATGTATGTGTGAAGAATAATGTTTCTGTTGTATGGATATAAAACTTGGAAGATATTTGGACATGTTAAATAAATATTCAAGTTTCTAAAGAGATTTGGTCCAATCGTTTCTGGTGTATAGATCGATACGTGGGTAATTTGCATCAACTTCGTAGTCCCGATTAGCCAAAACATGCAATCGGGGCCCCTTTCCCCTCGTTCGACTCATCGTGGCCAGTGTAACTTCCCTCCACGGAAGCTGCCCACGAGCCTGAGTCATAGTAAACTGTCACTTTGCTTAACTGTGAAGGTCAGGCCAGGCCATTGCTGTTCCCAAGTTCTTTTCTTTATATGAATATAGCAGACAATTTGTTGATTGATTTCTCTGGTTTTCCAGTAAATGGATAGAATTGATAAAGATTCATGCGGCTATATTCTTAATTTTCACACAGAACTAGAGTTGTTTTACGGATACAAGAAATCTATGATTAAAATTAATTATTTATTTTATGGACTTTTAATTTACACTAAACATGAACATAGAAGCAGCTCATAGGGGATCCAAGATCTATAAAACAAATTCAAGTAGTATTGAGGTTGGAAGGAATGAAATGAAAATCAAATTCTATGTAATTCTCGATTTACAGTTGAAGTCGAGCGGAAAGAATTGGCATGTGACACGTGTAAGATTAACACTATTCTTTCCAGTCAACATTTGCAGATTCTGACACTACAGTGTATGCAGCCTTTAGACCACGTGATTCACAGTTCCCCACATCACATGCTGTATTCTATTTCCATTTTCATCACACATATCCAACGGTCAATATTGGGCCCCAAAAAACAACGGTAAAGTATTCAATCCCTCCAAACTGTACTCCACTGAATACCCTTATTTGTTTTCATTGTTACAACGTTTACGTGATATTATCCATAAACTTTGACATAATATGTAAACAAGGACCGAACCAAAAACCCCTATTGGAGGGTCGCGTGACGACCTGTCACAGTAGCAGCCCTCTAAATTTAATTAAACACAATATATGATTTAGCCTAGTTTGAGTCACATTCACATTCTCATTATTCTATTTATTTTCAATCATACATTTTTCAATAAAATAATATTTGCATCACGTCAATAATTTTTTTCTTCTTTTCAACCACATATTCACGCGATCACGTCACATAAAAAATGCACTCTCCTAAAAAATGTACACCAAACACTCTTAGGCACCTCTGCATTTTTTATTCTTATGATTTAAGTAGATTTGAATGAGATGTAGAGCCCGTTCGGTAGAAATTAAAATCGGATTAAAATTGAAAAATTAACCGTTATTGTTGACTTTTACAAGACAAGTGGAACCCAATAACAATTATATTTTTAATTTTAATTAGATTTTAATCCCTACCGAACAGACTCTAATATATTTGACATTTAAGATTTAGACGTAATTTTCGATTCACTCATAAATGACGAGTAATCAAGCGAGACCGCTACAGCACTCCGTTTAGAGAATCTATAAATTCCTTGGCATGTGTGATTATATTATTCAATGCTGTATTTTATGATCAGAAAGTTGTTTGCTAACCAACATACTCAAAAGCAACTCAATGCCCATAAAGTCACAATCATCCATTACAATATTAAATATAACAACACATCCTTAAATAATGAGGTATACATCATAGACTGTGCAACCTTAACAACCGTGCACATATTTTCATGGCTCGAAAACTCTTTAGTCTCGGCCACCCGACCCGACTCCAACAATGTTCTATCCCATTTCAAGTACACTTCGACTACAACACAGAAACTCGAGAATCACAATTAGAACTTACTAATCAACCATAAACAGAGAAATAAAAGTGAAACTGAAAATGGAAATCAAAAAGAAAAGGGCTGTAATTTGATCAATTTCTTAGAGTTGGCCAAATGAGTGAGCAAGATATGCCAAGGATCCAACAAGGGGTGCATTAATATAAGTGGCTGGTTCCGATTGCTCGTAATCAGACCGTTGATCTGGGAAGCGATCGTGCTGATCGGGCCCACCGACTATGGCCCCCATCAGGATGTTGGGATTGGGAGACTGGGAACTCATTATACTGAACCCTGCGGAGCACTGGATTTTTGCTGGATGTGTAGCTATGGAAGGGAGAGATGATCCCCTGTGGTGGATCCTCAGTGGATACCTTGCACCATAGCCCACCATGAACGACATTTTAATGGGATTATCTCCAAGCAAATAGTCCACCTATATGTTCGATATTTCCAGATTATCAGAAAATTAAGTTAAGAACTATTCACTTTAAGAGTACCACAGCAGCTACTGTTTAGATGGAAATTATAACCTTCGTCCACTTCTCACAAGGCCCAGGATCCCGGTGCAAGCACGTCGCACCCAAGATCCCGACCTAGCGCATCGATAGGAGTGTGTAATAATTCATATTAGTAACAAAAGAGAAAGGATTGTACCTGTCTTTTGGCAAGTGTTCTAAGCTTCTTTGGCGTGACAGTGGCTCCACCACAATTAACCACCATGTGTGAAGAGGTCAAGTACTTGGCATAAGTGACCAGCAGGAAAGATGTGGATGTTACATACTGCATATTACTGTCATTCATCTTAAACAAAAGCCCACCTGATAACATTTCTCTCCATTAGTTTAAAAAATTCACTTGATTAAAGTCGTCTAAATTCATAGCATGTTTGGTTCACAGTACTAAAAACAACCCGACAGTAGATTACAAAAGGCTCTAATTTTGTTTTCTTTCCTAATACAGTCACGTATGCCTCAATCGATCTTGCCAAACATGCCATAAGGGGGGACGAACCTGGGGTGTACTGTGCTGAAGAGTAAGGGGTCCCTGGGATTAGAGAACAAATGTAATTATCTGCACGACTTTTGTAATCATGGAGGGATTGGACCTTTTGGACAAGAAATGCCTGAGAAAATGTAACTTGAATGATTATACAAAAAGACTAGAGAAGAATTAATTGATGAGGAAAAAGTACTTATTTAGAATGTGACCTTTGAAAGAAGGATTCTAGCCCCAACATGCTTGTTGTCCCAACCAAATGTATTGTCAGATTCATCAGCACCAAGGGTCAGTCCATTTGCTTGAATGTAGTTAAGATACATTCGGTTCTTGGTGGCCTTATGCAACCAAGCGGCACCCCACAACAGCTCATCCTTAAATAATCAATACACATAAATTTAAACAAAGTTGGTCCCAATAAATTTAGAAACGGCTACTAAAAGTTCATTTTCTTTAGATCATTAAGAACAACTACAATGTTGAAAAGATTAGTGAAAGGCAGCAAAATGCAAGAAAAAGATAAAAGAGTTTTTTTCACCTGATATCCAGAAAAATCACAATAATAAGGGCAGACATATGGTTTCAGTCCATTGCTGTATGGGCCTCTGTATTTATCCGCAAACTGAAACACCTACAAACCAAACATAAACCTCAGACAAAATTGTTGCATTAATCATCTTGTGCATTTAATTGTTAATTAATATTTAAATTATACCCTGATGGCCCTTCTGGCAAGGAGCTTGGAATAAGTGGGGTCACTTCTTCTAAAGACTACAGAGGCTGCTGCAAGAGCTGCAGCTGTTTCAGCTGCAACCTCAGTGCCTGGGGTATTTTTGTCTATCTTGAACACACTTCTTGGAGTGTCCATGTCCTCAGGTCTCTCCCAACAAGCATGGTCCTTCCCTGCATCCCCCACCTGCATAAATCCCCAAATCACAACCCCATTTTAACATACTATTGCTGAGAAGAGGGGCTTGGGGCTCCTTTTATTTAAGTTCCGCTTGCTGCTTTTCATTTTTGATGTAAGATTCGACAAATTTTACATTTCACATATTATTGATGAATAAGATTCGACAAAGTTTTAAACTGGCTATCAAACTGCCATATTAGTGGTGAATAATAGAAGAAAAGTAAAAACCTGGACATAAATGGTGTCAGGGTGAGCAGTGGCTTTGAGAAGATAATCAGTAGCCCAGCGAATGGCTTCTTTTGCATTCTGCAACTCTCCTTTCATAAGCCCACCAAATTCAATAACACTCCAAGAAAGCATAGTGGTTGTAAATGCCATTGGAAACCCAAACTTCACATTGTCCCCTGCATCATAATACCCACCCACCAAATCAACCTGCATTGTCATGTAAACTCAAAATAAGCAAAACCCAGTTAAAATAAACAAAAATTACAAAACTGATCATTTTTTTAGTAAAGGAAATGCACACATACATGAGCAGCTGAGCCATCTGAAAGGCCAGAGTTTCTCCTCCAAGAAATCCTTTGATTAGGAGGAAGTCTCCCCGATCTCTGTCCCTCAAAGAACATAATAGATTTGGTGAGTGCATCTCTGTAGTTATGAGAGGCAATGTGGGGGTGACGGCGGTGGCGGACAGGGTAGTGCTTGACGGTGGGGTAGGCGGCGGCGCCAAGAAGTTTAGAGGCAAACAGAACGAGAAACAGAACTGTAAAATTAATGGAAAGAGAGGAGGAAGAAGAAGAGTAAGCCATTTTTGTGTTGCCCATAGAGTATACAATGCCCTAACCAACTAACCAACCAACCAACCAACTGGCAAGTTTTTGCAGGGAAAATGCAGAGAAGTCTGTGCTGTATTTATAAAGCAAAAGCTGCCCCCTTCAACTTCCTGCTTGGTTACAAAGATTTAGCCCGGTTTGATTTTGATTCTTTTGAGAATCACTCGCCACACATTCATTTTTTAACAACTTGTGCTCAAAATATTCAATCGTGTTACACAAACAGAGTCGGTTCAAAAATAAGGAGGACACGTATTGATATATGATTAGACGATTTGAAAAAAATAAAAACAAAACATCCAATTATTATCTGTCATGTCATCGTATTCCTCCATCCCTATACTTGAACATGTTCAAGGAGCATCATTGCAAAAAAATTATCTTTCATCTCTTTTTTTGGTAATTTTTTCATCCTTCTTAATTACAGGTTGACACAAGCACACTTTCAAAAAAATTACTTTTGAAAGAATCAAAATCAAACAAGCCATAAAAGCTTTCCATCGCTTCTTTTACTTAACAATAAGTAATTATTTTTAATTAGTGTTGGGTTTATGGACACCACATATCTCCACGCTGGTATGATATTGTCCACTTTGGGCGTAAGCCCTCATGGATTTGCTTTT